>JXTB01000030.1:315174-446718 GCA_002914805.1 Parasponia andersonii
ATTTTATCAGTTATAAGCTGAGTGGCGTCTCCCGATCTCACTAAATATTTTTACGAATATCCTTACGTACGCATGTGGGATCGGGGGATGTCACAGTCTGTGGGAACCTATTGAGCGTGAGAAAAAGAGTAAGAGTCTCATGATCGCGCTCTCCCCGAACAAAAGGCCATACAACATCGGATGACACTTTCAAGAATGACAACCAGGAGCACATGTCCCGACGCTAAAGAGAGCTCCCGGGAAGCACAACCGGGTCTAGAGTAAAAGCTGGACAAGATGCTCGCCACCCTGGCAGAAGCAAACCGGAAGGCAGAGATTGCCCACGAGGCCATCCTGGGTTTAAAAGATGAAGTCGCAGAAGTGCACAGAGATAACGCCCGCCTCGAAGGGCCGCTAGCAAGCGAAGCCAGGAGCGAGCGAAGGGAAGACTTTGACGAAGAGGTCCAAAAAGAGTCTGGGGGCCAACCGCCGAGGGAAGTTCCCATCCCATCCAGATCGCGGATGCAGGAGGAGCGACAAAGCCAGACGAAGCCGACCTGAGCCAGAGCGGCGGTGGACAGAAGACACCAAAAATGCCCGAAAGGTGTGCTTCCCAACTGGAAGCAAGAAATGATGGCAGAGCTGAGTAAGAGGCTCAGAGCCCATCACAGCCAGATCCCTGATGATCTGGCAGAGCAAACTGTGCGAGGGATCAACCGGACGGCCTTCGCTAACTGGATCCAAATGGAGCCCAATCCGAGAAACTTCGCAACCCTGACCTTCAGGCCGTTTGAGGGAAAAATCGACCCTCTCGATCACATATACCACTTTCAGCAGAAGATGGCCTTGGAAACCAGGAACAAGGCTATGACCTGCAAACTCTTCTCTACAACCCTGGCAGGCCTGACCCTATTATGGTTCAGACAGCTCCCAGAGAAATCCATAAACAGGTTCGAAGATTTCTGCAAACGTTTTTTAAAGCAGTATGCAGGTGCCCGAAGGCAGCAGAAAACCATGCGAGACCTTGATCGGTTGGAACAAGCCGCGAACGAGTCCCCGAGAGAATACCTGTCGCGTTTCCTAGAGGTGATGCCCCTAGTGCACAACGCCGACGCGGTCCAAGCCGTAGGTTCGTTTGTCAGGGGCCTGCAGCCAGGATCGATGCTATCGGACCATCTCCTTTTGAACCATCCGCACGATATAGCGAAATTCCAGGCAAAGTTGGAAGGGGTATTCAGGATGCTGGAAAGCCGCTAGAAAATGCCGAAGTCCTCCACTGCAATAATAGCAGTGCCAATGCAAACCCCAGCCCCGCAAGGGGTAAAGAGGCCCGCGCCAGACCAATGGCCAACTCCGAAACAAGAAGCCCCCACCCAAGCCGGTCAAGAAGGTAGCAAGAGGAGGAAGGTGTCTCATGACCCACTACCGAAATACGAGCTTAACACACCGATTGACATGATCTACCTCTAAAACAGGGATAAAGGCATTTTCAAAGACCCACCCAAGTCCGGTGTTCCTGAGCACATGAAAAACAGGAACAGGTACTGCCAATTTCATAAGGATCACGAGCACGACACCATCAACTATTACAACCTTTACGTGCAGGTTATGATGGCGATCCATGCCAGCAAGTTGAAACAGTACATAAAGACCGGCGGAATCCAGCCACAGGAAGATGCCACCAGGCCCGAAAAAAGCAAGCAGACCAGGCATCCGGATCAGGAGAGTAGGCCCTGAGGATAGTGCCGACCATCGTGGGCAGAACAGAGCCGATCCAGGGTCAGGAGGAGAAGGAAAAATGTCTCAAAAAGACCGAAGAAAGGGTGAAGCGCCTGAGGGGGATGGGCCATTCTGTCAACCATTTGATGATGGGAGAAAGCTGTGCCTCTGCCGCCCCTATCGCCTTCACCCAGCAAGATTTGGCCACAGTGCGCCTGCCTCATGACGACCCCTTGGTGATTAAGTTGCAGATCGACTTCGCATTGGTCGGAAGGGTCCTGATTGACGGTGGGAGCAGCGTCGATGTCCTGTTCCTCAGCATGTTCGAGAGCATGGGCCTGAATCGAAACGCGCTCAGGCCGACCTGTTAGCCGCTGTTTGCTTTCGACAGTTTTAAGGTCAGCCCCTTGGGCGTCATGACCCTGAAGGTCTATGCTGCGGAGAGATGCTTGGACGTGGACTTCGTCGTCATCGACTGCCAGTCTTCCTTCAACGTCATCATTAGGAGAGGATGGATCCACTCCATGCATGGGTTCGCCTCCACCCTCCACCAGGTCTTAAGATGTCTATCAAGGGATGGTACCTATACGATAGACATCAAGAGAGACTAGGTCTCCGTGAGGAAATATTTTTCAACCGCCCTGAGGGGAGCCGATGCGACCGCAAGCGCCTCGACGGGGGACAGGTAGCAATCAAAGGACCACCTGCCAGCATACATGAAGCGAATCGAAGAGGAGTCTGACGGACCAGAATCTACAATCGAGGAGCTGGTAGCAGTCCCTTTGAAAGAGGCAGAACCGGTGAAGGTAGTCTTAATCAGGGCCTTATTGCTCGAGTAGGAAAAGAACAAGATGTTGGAATTTCTGAGGCAGAATGAAGACATCTTCGCATGGTCCCACGACGACATACCTAGGATAGACCCTGCGCACACCTGCCACCGGCTGAACATAGACCCCAATTTCCTTTCGGTTAGGTAGAGACCCCGAATGTTCGCGCCAGAGAAAAACAAGGTGATTAACAAGGAGGTAGAGACGCTACTGGAGAATGGCCTAATCATGGAATGCATATACCCGTGCTGGGTCTCCAACCCAGTGGTGGTGAAAAAGAAAAACGGTGATGACCGTACTTGCATAGACACCAACTTGAATAAGGCCTGCCCGAAGGATAGCTTCCCCCTATTAAGGATCGACCAAATGGTAGATGCAACGGAGGAATTCGACAGGATGAGCTTCCTGGATGCCTACTCTGGATATAACCAGATCTCCCTGTACGAGGAAGACCAGATCCACACGGCTTTTATTATGGAGCGTGGTCTGTACTGTTACAGATGCATACCATTTGGTTTGAAGAACGTGGGGGCAACCTACCAGAGGCTCATGAACAAAATATTCGCCGGGTTGCTAGGGAAGACTATGGAAGTCTACATCGATGACATGGTCGTAAAGAGCAGAGAAACTTCGGACCATCTAAAACATCTAGACGAATGTTTCCAGATTCTGAGGCAATATCGGATGCATCTTAACCCCAAGAAATGTGCGTTTGTGGTGTCCTCCGGCCAGTTCTTGGGGCACATCGTGAGCAGAAGGGGTATTGAGGCCAACCCGACCCAGTTGTCCTTGATCGCAGATGTGCAGAGACCCTCGACTATTTGGGAGGTCCAGCGCCTAGCCAGGAAGATAGCCGCTCTCAGCCAGTTCGTCCCCAAGATGTTTGACTGATGCAAGCCTTTCTTCCAGTGCCTAAAGAGAAGCTCCACTGTTATCTGGGGGGAGGAGCAGGACAAGGCACTGACAGATCTCAAGCTGTACTTAAGTTATCCGCCTATCCTAGCTTCCCCAGTAGAGGGGGAGTGCCTACACGCTTATTTAGCAGTGTTCGAAGTAGCGATCAGCGCTGTACTATTTATAAAGGAAGATAGCAAGCAAAAGCCAGTGTTTTATACAAGCCGCATACTCCTGGATGCCGAGACGCGATATAGTATGGTAGAGAAACTGGTCCTCGCTCTAGTCAACGCTAAGAAGAGACTCAAGCAATACTTTGAGGCACACTCGGTCACCGTGTATACGGATTTCCTCATTCGCCAAATCTTGTTCAAGCCGGACCTATCGGGATGACTAACCAAGTGGATTATCGAACTGGGGATATACGATATCGAGAATCGGCCTCGAGTGGCGAAGAAAGGGCAAGTCATGGTGGATTTCCTGGTGGAAATCAAATCCTTCGGCGAGCTGCACAACCTACTTCAGACATCTCAACCTCGCCCCCCTTCAGCCTGAACCCTCTACACTGATGGATCTACGAATGCCTCGGGGTCAGGTATCGGGATAGTCCTGCAGACCCCAACAGGACTCAGAGTAGAGAAAGCTTTGAGGCTCAGTTTCCCGGTAATGAACAACGAGGCGGAGTAAGAGGCACTGCTGCAAGGCCTTGAACTGGCTCTGTACTTCGGAGTAGAGAGCATCGCAGTAAAGACCAACTCGCAGTTGATCGTGGGTCAGGTCAGAGGAGACTTCGAAGTAAAAGAGCCGAGATTACACAGGTACTTCTCCAAGGTAATGGGGGCGAAAGCCTGCTTTAGCAGTTTCAATATCGAACAGATTCCTAGGGAGATGAACCAGAAGGCCGACGAGCTAGCTAAGAGTGCGTCGATCGGGGGAACAACCGGACATGCAGAGATTCTCCTAGAGGGCGAGAACATGAAGGACCCTTCGGAGACCCCCACACGCCATATATTTGCAACCAGCTCCGCAGACGAGGGGTAGATGAAACACATCACCCAGTATTTGGTGTTGGGAAACCTGCCCACGGACCTCCAAGAAGCAAGGTCAATCAGACTGAAGGCTGCCAAATACTCGATGGTGGGGAAGCGACTGTATAAGAGATCGATAATGGGACCGATGCTGCGGTGTGTATGTCCCATCGAAGTGCAGAAACTGATGGAGGAAATCCACGAGGGAGTATGAGACAACCACTCTGGTGGACGTAGCCTCGCCTACAAGGCTCTAACGGCTGGATACTTCTGGCCATACATGATGACCAAGGCGACCCGATTTGTCAAGAAATGTGATAATTCGCCCCCATGAAATGCCAACCCGTGGAGGAACTCCATTCGAACATAACTCCTTGGCCGTTTGCCAAATGGGGCCTGAACATCATCGGAAAGCTCCCCAGAAGTCCAAGGGGAAGAAGGTACGTCTTGCTGTCCACAGATTATTTCACCAAATGGGTAGAGGCTAAAGCCTACGCAATCGTTAGTAAGACAGACACAATTAACTTCATTTGGAAAAATATAATCTGTCGATACAGGATTTCGAAAGAGATACACGCTGATCATGGTACACAGTTCCAGAATGCTAAGCTTAAGGAACTGTGCGAGCTCTATGATATAAGGCTCAGCTTCTCATCTGTGAACTACTCTCAGGAAAACAGTCAAGTAGAGGCAACGAACAAGACCATATTTAGCAATATCAAAAAGAACTTGCAGGAAGCTAAAGGCAGGTAGTTAGAAGAGCTACCGGCCGTTGTGTGGGCCTGTCGAACCACGGAGCGGAGGTCGACAGGAAGAACGCCATTCGCCATGGTCTACGGGTTAGAGGCTGTGATCCTGACCGAGATTGGCCTCCCGACCCTTCGCTCCGAAGTGGTAAGAGATGCCCCACTAAATGAGCAGCAGCTAAGCCACAACACAGACCTCCTGGAAGAAACGAGAAACATGGCCCTAGTCCACTTGGCCTCGTACCACCAGCAGGCCAGGTCCTACTACGCAAAGAAGGTTAGCGCTCGTCGATTTAACGCTAGGGATTAGGCCTTAAAGGTCAGAACGGGGAATTCCTCGAAGCTAGACTCCAACTGGGTTGGACCCTATGAGGTGATCAAAGCACTTGACAATGGTGCATATGTACTGAAAGAACTCAAGACCGGGAAGAGCCTACCGAACATGTGGAACGCTCGACACTTGAAAATGTATCACGTGTGAGACACATGTAAATGTTGTAAGACCCATGTAAATGCTTATATTATTAAAAAGCTTAATTTTAAAACAGGTCAAGTTTTCTGCCACACAGATTTATCCTTTGGATTGCTATGGAAAAGGGGTCTGCCCACAGTGGCAGACCCTACGCACTATTCGCGCAATCCAAAATTGTACTATGGGAATCATATCATGCAGTAAAATACTAGCCGATAGCTCGAGAAAACGTACGAGGAGGAAAGAGCTATGCAACCAAAAACTTGCCAGTAGACCTCGAAAACGATCGTACTATGGGAATCACATCGTGCAATAAAATACTAGCCGATGGTCCGAGAAAACATACGAAGAGGAAAGAGCTGTGCAACCAAAAAATTGCCAGTATATCTTAAAAATGATCGTACGATGGAAATCACATCGTGCAATAAAATGCTAGCCGATGGCCCGAGAAAACGTACGAAGAGGAAAGAGC
Organism: Parasponia andersonii; assembly: GCA_002914805.1. Classification (NCBI taxonomy): domain Eukaryota; kingdom Viridiplantae; phylum Streptophyta; class Magnoliopsida; order Rosales; family Cannabaceae; genus Trema; species Trema andersonii. The sequence continues at coordinate 321,312 of JXTB01000030.1, forward strand.
TACGCAACCAAAAACTTGCCAGTAGACCTCGAAAACGATCGTACTATGGGAATCACATCGTGCAATAAAATGCTAGCCGATGGCCCGAGAAAACGTACATAGAGGAAAGAGCTGTGCAACCAAAAACTTGCCAGCAGACCTCGAAAATGATCGTACTATGGGAATCACGTCGTGCAATAAAATGCTAGCCGATGGCCCGAGAAAACGTACATAGAGGAAAGAGCTGTGCAACCAAAAACTTGCCAGCAGACCTCGACAATGATCTTACTATAGGAATCACGTCGTGCAATAAAATGCTAGCCGATGGCCCGAGAAAATGTACGAAGAGGAAAGAGCTGTGCAACCAAAAACTTGCCAGCAGACCTCGAAAACGATTGTACTATGGGAATCACATCATGCAATAAAAGGTTTGCCGATGGCCCGAGAAAACGTACGAAAAGGAAAGAGCCGCGCAACCAAAAAACTTGCCAGCTGGCCCCATCAAGAATCATACTACAGGGATCACATCGCTCGCCCACGACCTGTGAGGACGTGCAAAAGATGATAAACCGCGCGGCGAAAACTTGCGGCCTGCCTTCAAAGGAAAGCAAGGACAGGGTCTACCCGTTGGAAGTAGACCCTCCTTAAGGTGCTCCTTAGCCATACGAAAAGCTAAATAAAATCAGGGACATGGTCTACCCATTGGAAGTAGACCTTCCCTAAGGAGCATCTTAGTTAAATGAAAAGCTAAAAGAAAGCAGGGTCGGGGTCTACCCGTTGGAAATAGACCCTCCCTAGAGAGCACCTTTGCCACGCGCGAGACAAAGACGAGCGGAGTTTGGGTCTACCCGTTGAAAGTAGACCCTCCCCAGAGAGCACCTTTGCCACGCGTGAGATAGAGACGAGCGGAGTCTGGGTCTACCCATTGGAAGCAGACCTTCCCCAGTAGAGCCTACTCGTTGGAAGTAATCCAGTACAAGACCAGGCACGAAGACAGGAGTTAAAATCAAACTCTGTTTATTATTTCCTAAAATACAAAATGCATGGTCGACAGGGACGCGCACCCGAAAGCTCTACTTGTAAGAAGCAGGTCTTGGGCGGACTCGCAGGGACACATCAGAGTGGTAGCACCCTGTTTGCTCCTGATTAGAGTCGAGCCCGGGCTTTTTCCTCTACAGTGATGGGTCCAAACAGTGGTCAACCAATCTCTGGAGCTGGTAGCGCGTTCCCATTTGGGGTCAGAGAAGTCTAGCCACACGGGTCGAATTCTACCAAGATAAGTTATAACAGAGATTATACATCCTCAAAACCGGATAAGCTGAAATTCACATCCTGATCTCCAGAGCTAATCTTATCGATCATAGCACGAGGAGAATTCACTAAGAACTCGAAATCATATACGACCGAGCCAAACCTAAACGCCGGCCGTGCTGTCGATAAGGAAATAATGTCGGAAACGATATCTGACCCTAACCCTAAACGCGGTCGGAAAAAAAAAAAGGTGAGAGAAGGGAATAAACTTGAGAAAACTACACGGTTTCTATTATTTAAACAGATGGTTATAACAAGAGTCGACTTTACAAATGCACAGAGTAAGAGGCCCTAATTACCTCCAGCCAGGGGAGCGCAGCCAATTGCGGCGCTTGGACCAGCTCCGGCAGAGGGTGGCATACCAGGGTTAGAATCATCACTGGACAAAACGACCGCACCAGACCCATCGCCAGTTAAGGCCCCAAGATCAGGCTGACACCACTGGGAACCTCCGAGGCTTGCTCTAGCAAACCGGAGGCGAAGACAATCTCCTTGGCAACAGAGGCAGATGTAGAGGGCCCGTATTTTTTTTCGTCGAGCATCTTCAGTACATCAGCAGGGTACACGATATTGATCTTATCCCCTAGCTGCTGCATGTAGTGCTTGATGGAATAATGGTCCCTCTCGACGCCTTTCTGTTCATCAAACTGGTCCGGCATTACCACCTCCGCGTGGCCTTTGAATTCCTTGTTCTCCCCGCCAGACCTGTAGCTTTTCGCAGAAAGGACATCCACCTACCTCTGGTACCTCATCTTCAGTTTCTCTGCGTCCGCCAGTCTATCCTTCAGCACCGCTAGCCTCAGCTCTGCTTGCCGTTGCGACAAGTCGACCAAAAGAGTGTTAATATCGGCGAGGTCTTCGCCGTACTTGCGAGACAACTCTGCATGAGCCCCCATCAATTTTTTGTGATCCAAGTAAAGATGTCGGTTTACAAACATGGCCCTGGTCGAGTCTGCGCTACAGGGAATGGGCCTCCAATTTGGCTTTCACCTCGGCTTTCCTCGCATCTTTAGTATCATCGACGGCTCTGTCATGAGCGATGAAAACCATCCCCATCTCTGCCCCTGCGTTCTGCAACTCCTGCTCCTTGAGCCTGAGCTCATTTTGGGCCAGTCGGGCGGCCTCAGATTGAGCGAGCCTGTCGGCCTCCGCCTCGGCCAACTTTGCAACCAGCTTCTCACGCCTGACCCTCTCAACACTCAGAGCATGAGCCACTACGCTGCCGATCGTAGCCTCATCCAGGCTCCGATACAAGTCGAAGTCAGCCTTCAACTCGGCAAGGGCAGCCTCGTTCTGCTCGGCCAGTGCAGAATGGGAGTTTAACTCTCCGGTCAGCTCCTTGACGCGAGAAGAATAGAAGGACTGGACGGCGGCTAGTTGCAAGATACAAGAAAGGGAGGTCAGTGTTCAGCAAGGATGCCGAAAAAAACAAAGGTGGCAGCCAGACGAGCGAAACGTGCGAAATGTTACGGCCAACGACGAGCTCGACATTCTCTAAGGAGAGCGCCTCCAACTCGGGCTCCGCAGTTTGACCCTCTCCTTGGGCATTGTCCGCGTTTGAGGAACACGACTCCACCCCGCCAATCACGAGGACACCCTCTCCCCCCACCGGACACGCTCTAGTAGCTGTTTTCAACACTCCCGAAGCATTGGTGGTTGGGACGGTAGAAAGCTGGGCATTGCTGAGCGTGCCTTCGGCGACAGCTGGGGGTGGCGCATCCTCAGCAGAAGACGCTACGGTGACTACTGCTGCATCGGCAATTTCAGTTGCCACCCCAATTGGAGCCCCGCCTGAATGTGATTTTTTGGTCTTGTCTTGACCAATCCTCCCTTACGGGCCGCCGCGCGTAGACCTTCTCTTCCTTATGAGGATCAGCATGGCTCCGTCGTCATTGCTGTCAGAAGAGGGGGCAATCCTGCCCCTCTTCCCTGTCGGGCCTTCCTTCTCTTTGGATGAGTCGACCTCGTGATGCCGCTTTATTGGGACTGGGGGAGGGGAAGACAGCCGAGATTTTAATCTCGAAGCCCCCCGCTGAGCTCAACAATCTCCCCATGGGGGCAAGCAGCGCCGGACCCCGCGCTCGTCTTCGAACCGGAGTTGGGGGTGGAAGAGGTCGGAGCAGTGAACATTTTTTGTTGAAAGATATTTTTTGTTGCAGTGAACATTCTCACCAAATAAGGGGGAAAAAAAAAAAGAAGAAAAAACACGACAAACAAAGCTTGGTCTTTACACTTAGATTATTTCTCCCCTCCACCATTCGTTTTCGCCGTTCATCACTGCCGCCGTTCGTCATCAGATAAGAGGCCAATGATGGTAAGATGTCAGTTTCAACTTCACGAGAGAAGTTGACTCTTTGATCAGCTTCTGATCGTCTTCATGATCGCTATTTTCTTATTTGGCAGTTAACACAACTTTGATCCCAATATAAATTGATTTTGCTACATGGCTTGGTTTTTTGAAAAATTTTGAATTTTAAATATCTTTTTCAAAATCTTCTTAAAATTGAAAAAGATTTCAAGTATGATGGCATCTTTTTCTTTTTATCCTGAATCTAGTAAACCCAAAGTGATATACACCGACTCGAATTCGATATAGAGTTCATAATTTCATGATATTGCTAGATAATATTCCTTTTGGAAATTCGTTCGTGATTTCACTTTCTATTGTATGAAGTGAGGTTGATATCTATAATAATAATCATAAACCCTCCTTTATATACAATAAAACATCGTTTAAAGACTATTTTGTTCTATTTTTAAGAGAATAAATTTCATTATTTTATAAGCAATTTTTAAGGGATTATTTTATAAGCAATTAAACAGTATAAGCTTTTAAAATTATGTAAATTTAGTACATAAAATTATCAAAAATGATTTTAAGATTTCGTTTTATAAAATATGAAAAATGGTACGTTTCTATGTCTGTATAAACAAACATATTTTTTTAATATCCTAAAAATCACGAACCAACTACAAGAAAATGAACCTATAGGTCATCACTATAGGGTCCTCTATAACGATGATATTTTGATGTCGTTATTCTAGTTTTGGCGAACAAAAATAGTGTCATATCACATACCAAAAATTATACTATATACTCTATAGTGACAACAAATATCGTTGCAATAGAATTTATGTAATTATTTATTTGTGTAGTTTTCCTTATTACTTATATAGTATAAATATCCCTCTTCATTTGGGTTAAGACATCTAGTGAAGAAGAAAAGCTTCTAAAAGTGAAGTGAGGAAGTAAAGATATATAACTTCTAATGAGTGGATACGCTTGAGGAATGAAGGTGAGAAATTCTCTCTAATAATATTATTTGAGTGATCAGTGAAACTTATTTTATTTTGAACACATGCATCATAAATTATATATATATATATATATGGCATCTTCCAGTAAGCTCTATATTAAGTAACTTGATTGGTTACCGAATTTAATCTGGCTAGATACCTTTATTATTTAAAAAAATACAGATTATGAAGAAAAGTAATATTTTTATAAATATTTTATAGGATAATGACACCAAAATACCTTGAAGTTTTGTGTTTTCCACCAAAAAAAAAAGTAAAAAATAAACATCATCTTTGAATTTTGCAAATTAATATCTTGATATTTAAAATCTTTGCAAAATTATACTCTTTAATTAATGCCATTCAGACAATAAAAAGATGAAAATACCCATATGTTGGACTATTATTTGAGTGATCAATAAAACTTATTTAATTTTGAACACATGCATCATAAATTATATATATATATATATATGGCATCCTTTAGTTTGCTCTATATTAAGTAACTTGATTGGTTACGGGATTTAATCTGACTAGTTACTTTTACTATTTAAAAAAATACAGATTTTGAAGAAAAGTAGTATTTTTATAAATATTTTATAGGTAAATGACAGCAAAATACCTTGAAGTTTGTATTTTCTACCAAAAAAAAAGTAAAAAATAAACCTCATCTTTGAGTTTTGCAAATTAATTTCTTGATATTTAAAATCTTTGCAAAATTATACCCTTTAATTAATGCCATTCATGTAGTAAAAAGACAAAAATACCCCACTTCAATTGATAAAAAATATGTTGGACTAAATATTTTTATAATAATAATTTTTAATTAGTTTCTTCTTCAAGGTTTAATATTTTTTATTTTTGTTTCAAAATTTTATTTAAATTAAAAAATATACTTGAAAAAAAATAAAGAAATATTGAATCAATTTGTTGTACATCTCTCAGAATCGAGTAACACTAAGAACACTCCTAATTTGTACCAAAAAGTGATATCTATATCAATCATTAAATTTTAAATGGTATGATCCCATTCAAAGATAAAATAGTAGTTTAAAATGTCCCAGAAGTCCCTTTATTAGTGTAACTTTTTAACACACGTTATCTTATTCTATAAGATATAAATAGAAGAGATTGGGATTATATCCAAACCCATTCTAAACCCCATATTTATCTTATCGCCATCCTCTTCTTCTAATCTTCTTTTCTACTCTGTCATTGCTTCTTTGAACACCAAATCCCAAAGCGGTGGCCATATTCTTGTCCAAATTGTGTCCACTTTGAAACCCATTTTCATCTTCCTACCAACACCACTACCAGGCATCACCCTTAACCTCAACAATTCAGATTTTGGATTCGAATTTAAGCAGATCTGGACCTGACATCGACGCGATTACACTAGGTCTGTTGGGCACATGGCTGTTGGTGGATCGCCATTTTTGTCTCGATTTATAGGTGTTGAGGGTTTGACATCAATGGTTTACAAGGAGAGGGAGGGAGATAGATGGATGAATTGAGTTTCAATCTTTCTTTTTTAATTTTCTTTTTAGTTCTAGTTTTTTTGTTTCTATTTTGAATATTTAAAAAAAAAACTAAATAAAACAATATTAGACCCTAAAATACTAATTAAAGTTTATTATAAAAAAATATATTATAATACATTTTGAATCACTTAAAGAAAGGCATTTTTTTTATTTTTATTATTTGAATCACTAAAATTAGTATAATTTTGCAAAGATTTCAAATGTTAGGGTTATCAATTTGTAAAATTCAAAGATTAGATTTGTTTTTGCTTCAAATTTCAGAAAATTTTGATGTCATTGACCCTATTTCATAAAAGTGGTATTTTTCTGAATAAATTTCCAAAACTGATATTTTTCTAAATATGTGAGATTAGAAAAAACAGCCTATGGATATTTGTAGGACTTTTTAGTCGAGTAGCCGAATTTTGGATCATAGTTTACAAAATAGCCATTTTTCAAGCATTGTTCAAAAAGGCTGATTTTTGAAAATTATTTGAAAAGTAATATTTTTTATATTTAGTATGTCAAAATATATTGATCTATTTTTTGAAAATTGATTTTATCTTTTTAAAAAATATATATACTTCATAAAAAATAGATCAGCTAAAAACGGTTATTTATCAAAATAAACTTTTAAAACGGTCATTTATCAAATAGGTCTAATGAACAACCATTTTTTTCAATTGATCTGAAAAAAAAAAAAGGAAAAAAAACATTTCTTATAGGTACTCATATTTGTAAGAAGCCATTTTTCATTTCTTGGTAGTGATGGGAAGTTAAGGATTGACCTCGACCACTAACTGTGGTGGAGTAGTAGTTGGGCCAACTAAATTGGGCTCTGGTCAAAGCTAGGTGCTACTATTGGGCCTTTTAATTACAAGGATATGAACCTTCGTAAGGAGGAAATAGAAATGGACCTCGATAGAAATGGACCTTGATAACGATGTATTAGGGGCAAATGACTTTTTAGGATTTTTTTTTTTTTTTTTGCCAAAACTTTTTAGGAGTGTTTATAAAGGGAAAATGGCTTTCTCAAAAAAAAAAAAAATAGAAAATGACATTCTCAAAAAAAAGGGGCGAAAATGGCTTTCCAAAAAAATTAAAAAGAAAATGGCACAAAGGTCCTTTGACTATTTAATCAGTAACGATTTGGTCCTTATATTTTCAATTTTGGCCTAAACAACTCTGAACTTTCATTCTGTTGGCAAAGTACTCAAATCAGTAACAGTTATAAATAGTGATAGTAATTCTGTGAAGTTGGATGTGTCCTTGAATTTTTAATTATTTTAAATGTTTTAAAAATTTTAAAATTTTGATATTTCCGGAAAGAACAAAGATAACTTATAAAAAAATCCTAAATTCTAATATGAGACTTGAATGAAGACAATGTCATAGGAGAGAACCGCAAAGGTGAATAGGTAATAGAGATTGGAGAAGAAGAATATCCAATTGTCTTAGAAGCTGAAGGCATCTTTGGGTAATTCTTCGAATATAGATCACTTCACATTCACATACTACGGCCTATATTTCGCCTCTGTTGGTAAATGACTTCTTCTTTCCCGTTCTATTTGAGCGCTCGACCAAACCATAAAATAGAGAGATCAAGCTAATTTCATATACAAACCAACATGTTTTTCTCCCAAATTAATCTAGGCTTAAATATCTCTTTAGAATTGAAAATCGTAATATGGCTTGTTGGTGCTGTTCTTACCAGCCGTCCACGTGTCTCTGAACTGCTGGCGAGGTATCCACTAATTGTCCACGTATCCTTGCTATCCCGGAATGTCTTTAGCTTCGGGCTGAGACAGAGAGGCGGGAGTGGCTACCTGTAAAGACTCTCCGATGCTTAAGTCAGTGATTTATCCCTTAGATTAAACAGCAAGAATTTAGTTTTTCTCTGTAAACATTTTTTGTATATTGTATTGTCTTTTGTCTATCTCTTTAGGGGGGAAACAAGGCTTATATGTATAATCCTAGAACTGGGAACTTTCTGGCTCTTAATCCCAGGATCGAGTACCTTTTTCCATCATGACTTACTCCAGAAATCAGGGTCGTGATTACCGTGACCTCCCTTGCATCGTCGCGGCCTGTTTTCCGCCGTCCCCTACGACTCCAGCCTGTCGGGGGTGAGATTTTGACAAGCCGCCACTCTGTCAGGACGACTTGCCCAATGCGCGCACCTATCCAGGATCGCATTAAATGCTCTGTCTGGGTTTGGAGTGGTGAGCTGCTTCCTCCGGTATTCTGGCGGAAGACCCTTGAGGCTTCCGACCCTCGTCTGTCGAGGTAAGAATCGGATTGGGCCAAATCCATCCAGGCCTCAGACAGCCCATGGGCTTATGCGGTACCATGTGCGACTCGCATGGCCTTTAATCAGTCATTCTGGATACGTGTCGGACGGTGTGCCCCGTTTGTGACCTGTTATGCCGCTTAATCGTCTACGTGGTGTATGTTTTAGGAACGGGTCCCACAACTACCCTCATTTCCTTATTTGATGGATTCGTATCCATTAAGAGGGAAAATCCTTTCTCCGGTCCTCCAATTCGAGGGATACACATGGCTCCACCACCGTCACTTCTCCCCAATCGCCGATGTTGGGGCACGCCATCCTGTGTCATAATTTTTTCAAATTTTTGAAATTCTAACGCCTCCGTCTTCCTTGCCTTGCTCTTCTCCATGAAAAACTCTTCGGTTCCCCCCTCTATAAAAGTCGCATTTACGCTCATTTCTTACTGTACCAAAATCTCTAAGTATTCTAGCTTTCTCAAATCTTAGGGTTTCTGCATCTCCTTTTTTCCAGAACCTTTTGTCTTCTTCGATCGCACCTAACACGATGGCCCTAAATTTGAGTCAGAAACTCTGTCCCGTTGCGGATTCCGAATTAGGGTCGTTGAGGAAGTAGCTTTGCTTCCCCGGCAGAGTCACTTTAGAGAGGGTCGACGACCCGGTGGACTGGTACTTTTACCCTTCTACTCCGGAAGGCTCCATCGTCCTGGGGAGGAAACATCTGGAGTGGTTGCGGTTTCCTCTTCCTCCCTTGGTCCACCAGTTCTTTAGCCTGACGGGGATTCATCCGATGCAGCTCAATGCTAACGGAATCATGATCCTGATGGGGCTTTCTGCCTTGTCCGTCCTCTTCAACACACATATTGACCTGGAAGTGGTTTTCTATGCCTATAAGCTTATCCTCATCCCCAAAAAGGGCTCTTACTCTACTTTCTATTTCCAGCTGCTCCCGAGGCATCACATCTTCTGGGGCTTGCCGAGGTCGGACTAGCAGTGGGACTCTCATTCCAGGATATACGCCATCGGAGGGGCGTGGTGCTCTCCCTAGGTGAACGGAGAGCGTTTTCAAATCCCCGCGTTCTTTCTGCAAAGTAAGTACTGGGTCGTGAATTTTGGGTCCGTGTATATTTCTTCCGTTTTTACTCATGGCATTTTGCTTTGTGCAGCCTCTGCGAAGGAAATCAAGTTCGAGCCTCGGCTGTCGGCGGGTTGGCTCTAGGAGCTGGAGGGAATCATCCTCTTCGGGTCATCTGGGGATTGCCGACACATCCAGGTTGTTCTGAATCCCCAGGTGATGAACATGATGCCACGGATGGTCTCATATCTCCTCTTCCCGCTAGACACGTGGGTCATCACCAAGCACCTTCGGAGCCAGCTTGACACCTCTGCCTTGAACCGATTCCGTAGGGATGAGCAAGGTCGCATCGCCATGGTGGGCCGTCAGATCACGGCCTCGAGCCAGTTGGCGGGTCCCAATGACTTGGTGGCACCGACCAGCCATGAGCTCGAAAAGGCGGTGAAGCTCGTGGCCGAGTAGTGTGCCAGGCTCCGTAGGGAGGAAACTGCTGCCCCTAAGAGGGTTAAGGGTGGGTTCATTTTTGTATCTTGGGGCTCCGTCGGTCAGGTCATGGCTACGTTTTAACCATATTGCTTGCTCTTTGCAGGTTCAGACTCAGGCCCTTCGACAGACCCCTCCTCAGTCAAAGGGAAGACCGCTGTGCATAAGGCTCGCACCAAGGTCCCCACTAGTCGGCGTTTGGTGGTGTCCTCAGAGGACGAGGCCTCGGGAGTTGTCATCCCAAGAACAGGCTCAGATGACGAGCTGGAGGGTCTGTTCGTGACCGGGGATGAAATGCCGGTAGTGCCAACTCCCAAGGTGGGCAGGCTCGTGGTCTGGGAGGCGTCGGCTATAAAAGTTGTGCATGGCAAAGGGGCGCCCTCGAGCCTGCCCGGTGAGCCTTCTATGCTGAACTCTTCTGCACCCAGCTCTGGCTCGAAGGTGGGAGCGGGGTCCGGTGCCGCCCGTTCCCATGGAGAGATTGCTGAGCTCAGCGGAGGGGCTCCGAGGTTGAAGTCTCGGATGTCTTCCCCTCCCCCGGTCTCTACGAAGCGGGATCACGAACCCGATTCGTCCAAGGGGGAGGGGAGCCTGGCGGGGAAGAGAGGCAGAATCGCCTCTGCTTCTGACAGCGACAATGACGGGGCTACTTTGACTCTCATAAGGAGGAAGAGGTCCGTGCGAGGCAGCGCGTCTAAGGATGCTGGTCAAGACAAGACCAAAAAATCACACTAGGGCGTTCCTTTGGCGGAGGTAAGCTGCTGATGCAGTAGCGGTCGTCGTAGCTTCTTCTGTCGAGGTTGCACCCGGCGATGCCTCACTCTCCACCGCCACCACCTTTGCCACTCCAGGGGCATCGAAAGAAGTCACTAGAGCACATCTGGTGGGGGGTGAAGATGCCCTCACAGTCGGCAGGGTGGAATCGAGTTCCTCAGACGCGGACAACGCATAGGGAGAGGGTGCAGCTACGGAGCCTGAGCTAGAGGCGCTCTTCCCGGAGAATGTAGAGCTTGTGGCCAGCTGCAACATCGCACAGGTTTGTTTCGTCTTACTATAAGTAATAGGTTCTTAGCGTCCTCTCTGACCACTAACTTCTCTTTCTTGTGCTTTGCAGCTAGCTGTCGTCTAGTTCTTCTACTCTTCTCGAGTTAGCGAGCTACCAGGCAGCTGAACCCCCGTGCCATGATGGTCAGGCGGAGCGAGGCCGCCCTTGCCACGTTGAGGGCAGATTTCGACTTGTACCAGAGCCTGGACGAAGCTAGGGTCAGCAACGCGGTGGCTCACGCTTGGAGCGTCGAAAGGGCCAGGCGCGAGGAGCTGGTCGCCGCGTTGGCTGAGGCGGAGACTGCCAGGTTGGTCTAAACCGAGGCTGCTAGGCTAACTCAGGCCGAGCTCGAGGCCAAGGAGCAGGAACTGCAAAATGCGGGGGCGGAGATGGGTCTGGCTTTCATCGCTCGCGATAGAGCCGTCAACGAGGCCAAGGAGGCGAGGAAAGTCGAGGCGAAAGCCAAACTTGAAGCCCATTCTTTGCAGTGTAGGCTCGACCGGTCCAACGAGATAATCCAACATCTCTATTTGGATCACAAAAAACTGATGGAGGCTCATGTTGAGTTGTCTCGCAAACATGGCGAAGATCTCGCCAATATTAACAATCTTTTGATCGACTTATCGCAGCGACAAGCGGAGCTGAGGTTAGCTACGCTGAGGGATAGATTGGTGGATGCGGAGAAGCTGAATACAAGGTACCAGATGCAGGTGGATGTCCTTTCTGCGGAGAGCTACAGGTTTAGCTGGGAGAACAGGGAGTTCGAAGGCCACGCAGAGGTGGTAATGCCAGACCAGTTTGATGAACAGAAAGGCATTAAGAGGGACCATTATTCCGTCAGGTACTACATGCAGCAGCTAGGGAATGAGATTAATATCGTGTACCCTGCTGATGTGTTGAAGATGCTCGACGAAGATAAAGATGGGCCCTCTACATCTGCTTCTATCACCAAAGAGACCGTCCCCGCTCCGGGTCTGCCATAACAAGCTACGGAGTCTCTGGAGATCAGCCTATCGAGGGCGCCTTGACGAGCGGAAGTTCAAGCGCAGTCATCTTGTCCAGTGACAATTCCGATTCCACTGCAGCTGGCCCAAGCTTTGAAGCCGGCGTCGCTTCCCTCCCTGGAGGTAACTAGGGACTCTCCCACTTATGTACATTTGTAAAGTACTGACCACTCCGTGTAGAGCTGACCCCTATTGCAAGCAATTGTTTAAATAATAAAACGGTGCATTCTTCTCACACTTATTCTATGTGATATATTATATTCATTATTATATTATTTTTGTTGTTTGCATTTGTGGTCAGGGTCAGGTATCGTATACGATGCCATTCCTTTGTCAGAGGTTTGTCTGGCCTCCGGGTCTGGCCCAATCGTATATGATGCGGAGTTATTAGCGAATTCCCTTCATGCTACGACCGACGAGGTCAGCTCCGGAGATCGAGACATGAGTTCTAGCTCGCCCGACTTTGAGGATGTGTAACTTCCGTTATGACTCATCTTAGCAGAATATGATCCGCGCGTATGGCTGGACTTCTCTGATCCTAAATGGGAACACGCCAGGAACCAGCTCCAAGGATTGGTCGACAACTGTTTGGACCCATCGCTTTAGAGAAGAAGGCCTGGGCTTGGCTCTTTTCGGGAGCGAACAGGACGTTACCACTCCGACATGTCCTTGCGAGTCCGCCCGAGAACTGCTCCTTACAAATAGAGACACCGGGTCCGTATTTGTGCCGACCACATATCTTGTAATCTAAGCAATAATAAACATAATTTGATTGTAATTTCTACTTTCATGCTTAGTCTTGCTCGGACCAACTTCCAACAGGTAGGTCTTGGTTCCGTTCACTTCCTACCCACGCTTAGCTAAGGTGCTCTCTGGGGAGGGTCTGCTTCCAACGGGTAGACCCTGACCCCTTTTTCCTTTTGCCCACGCTTAGCTTAAGTGCTCTCTGGGGAGGGTCTACTTCGAACAGGAAGACCCTGGTTCCGTTTGCCTTTGGCCTGTGCATAGCTAAGGTGCCCCCTGGGGTCGTCGACAAGCGACGTGATCCCTGTGGTGCAATTCTGGGCGACGTCCGCTAGCAAATGTTTTATTGCACAGCTCAATCCCCTCCGCGCATTTTCTCGGGCCATCGGCAATTATTTTATTACGCAAGGTGATTCCCATAGCGCGATCCTTACCGAGGTCTGCTGGCAAGCATTTGACTGCGCAGCCCGATCCTCTTCATGTGTTTTCCCGGGCCATCGGCAAGCATTCTATTGCACGATGTGATTCCCATAGAGCGATCCTTACCGAGGTCTGCAGGCAAGCATTTAACTGCGCAGCCCGATCCTCTTCATGCATTTTCCCAGGTCATCAGCAAGCATTCTATTACACGATGTGATTCCCATAATGCGATCCTTACCGAGGTCTGCTGGCAAGCATTTGACTGCGTAGCCCGATCCTCTTCGTATGTTTTCTCGGGTCATCGGCAAGCGACGTGATCCCCGCAGTACAATTTTTATGAGGTTTGCTGGCAAGTTTTTGGTTTCACAGCTCTTTCCTCTTCGTATGTTTTCTCGAGTCGTTGACAAGTGACGTGATCCCCGCAGTACGATCTTTGACGAGATCTGCTGGCAAGTTTTTGGTTGCGCAGCTCTTTCCTCTTCGTACGTTTTCTCCGGTCGTCGGCAACTGGCGTGATCCCCGCAGTACGAACTTTGATGAGGTCTACTAGCAAGTTTTTGGTTGCGTAGCTCTTTCCTCTTCGTATATTTTCTCGGGTCATCGGCAAGCGACGTGATCCCCGCAGTATGATCTTTGACGAGGTCTTATGGCAAGTTTTTGGTTATGCAGCTTTTTTCTCTTTGTATATTTTCTCGGGTCGTCGGCAAGCGACGTGATCCCCGTAATACGATCTTTGACGAGGTCTGCTGGCAAGTTTTTGGTTGCGCAGCTCTTTCTTCTTCGTACATTTTCTCGGGTCGTCGACAAGCGACATGATCCCACAGTACGATCTTTGACGATGTCTGCTGGCAAGTTTTTGGTTGCGCAGCTCTTTCCTCTTCGTACATTTTCTCGGGTTATCGGCAAGTGATGTGATCCCCGTAGTACGATCTTTGATGAGGTCTGCTGGCAAGTTTTTGGTTGCGCAGCTCTTTCCTCTTCATACATTTTCTCGGGTCGTCGACAAGCGACGTGATCCCCGCAATACGATCTTTGATGAGGTCTGCTGGTAAGTTTTTGGTTGTGCAGCTCTTTCCTCTTTGTACGTTTTCCTGGGTCGTCGGCAAGTGACGTGATCCCCGCAATACGATTTTTATGAGGTCTGCTGGCAAGTTTTTGGTTGCACAGCTCTTTCCTCTTCGTACATTTTCTCGGGTCATCGGCAAGCAACGTGATCCCCACCATACGATCTTTTGCGCGAATGGCCCGTGGGGTTTGGCATTGTGGGCTGACCCTTTTACATAGCAATCCAAAGCATAAATCCGTGGAGTGGGAACCCTCACCTGTTTTAATTAAGCTGTTTAATAATACAAGCATTCACATGTGTCTTACAACATTTACACGCATCTCACACATAATACTTCTTCAGGTGTTGGGCGTTCCACGTGTTTGGCAGGCTCTTCCCTATCTTGAGTTCTTTCAGGATATATGCATCATTGTCAAGTGCCTTGATTACCTCATAAGGCCCGACCCAGTTAGAGTCTAGCTTCGAGGAATTCCTTGTTCTGACCTTCAAGACCTAATCGCCGATGTTAAATCAATGAGCGCTAACCTTTTTTGCATAGTAGGACCTAGCCTGCTGATGGTACGAGACCAGGTAGACCAGGGCCATGTCCCTTGTTTATTCTAGGAGGTCTGTGTTGCGGCTTAGCTGCTGCTCATTCAATGAGGCATCTCTCACCACTTCGAAGCGAAGGGTCAGGAGGCTAATCTCTATTGGGATCACAGCTTCCGACTCGTAGACCATGGCGAATGGCGTTCTTCCCGTTGACCTCCGCTCCGTGGTTCGATGGGCCCACACGACGGCCGGTAGCTCTTCTAACCACCTTCCTTTGGCCTCCTGCAAGTTTGTTTTTATATTGCTAAATATGGCCTTGTTCGTTGCTTCTGTTTGGCCGTTCCCCTGAGGGTAATTTACGGATGAGAAGCTAAGCCTTATATCGTACAACTCACACAGCTTCTTTAGCTTCGCGTTCTGGAACTGCGTGCCGTGATCAGCGTGTATCTCTATTGGGATCCTGTACCGGAAGATTATATTTTTCCAAATGAAGTTAATCGTGTCTGTCTTGTTGACGGTTACGTAGGCTTCGGCTTTTACCCATTTGGTGAAATAATCAGTGGCCCGCAGGACATACCTTTTTCCCCTTGGACTTCTGGGGAGTTCTCCGACGATGTCCAGGCCCCATTTAGCGAAAGGCCAAGGAGTTATGTTCGAATGGAGTTCCTCTGCAGGTTGGCACTTCACAGGGGTGAACCTTTGGCCCTTGTCATATTTCTTGACAAACTGGGCCGCCTCGGTCATCATGTATGGCCAGAAGTATCCGGCAGTCAAGGCCTTGTGGGCGAGGCTATGCCCGCCAGAGTGGTTGCCACATACTCCTTTGCGAATTTCCTCCATCAGTTTCTGCGCCTCGACGGGGCCTACGCACCTCAGCATTGGTCTCATCGTTGATCTCCTATACAGTCGGTCCACCATTATAGAATACCGGGCAGCCTTCAATCTGATCGACCTCGCTTTTTGGGGGTTTGCAGGTAGGTTTCCCAACACCAGATATTGGGTGATGGGTCTCATCCATCCCTTATCCTCGGAGTCGGCCGCAAATACGTGACGCGTGGGGGCTTGCTTCCAAGGGGCCTTTCGCATTTTTGTCCTCTGGCAAAGTCTCTGTATGCTCATTTGCTCCCCTTATCGACGCACTTTTAGCTAATTCATCGGTCTTTTGGTTCATCTCCCTGGGTATTTGTCCAATATCGAACCTGCTGAAATGGGCTTTCGCCCTCATTACCCGGGAGAAGTACCTATGCAACCTTGGCTTTTTTACTTCGAAGTCTCCCCTGACCTGACCCACGATCAGTTGTGAATCAGTTTTTACCACGATGTCCTCCACTCCGAAGTGCAGAGCTAATTCAAGGCCTTGTAGCAGCGCCTCGTACTCTGCCTCATTATTCGTCGCCTGGAAACCGAGCCTCAAAGCTTTCTCTACCCTGAGGCATTCATGGATCCGTCGGTGTAGAGGGTCCAGGCTGAAGGGGTGTGAGGCGGGGATGTTTGAAGTGGGTCGTGCGGCTTGCCAAAGGACTGGATTTCCACCAAGAAGTCCGACATGACTTGCTCTTTTTTCACTATTCGAGGCCGATATTTGATGTCGTATACCCCCAGCTCGATGGCCCACTTGGTTAGTCGTCCCGACAGGTCCGGCTTGACTAAGATTTGCCGGATGGGGAAATCCGTATACACCGTTGCCGGGTACGCCTCGAAGTATTACCTGAGTCTCTTCTTAGCATTGACTAAAGCTAGGATCAGTCCCGCCATACTATATCATATTTCTGCATCCAGGAGCATGCAGCTCGTGTAAAACACAGGCTTCTGCTTGCCACTTTCCTCGACGAACAGCACAGCACTGATCCCTACTTCGGACACTGCCAAATACGTGTACAGGCGCTGCCCTTCTGTTGGGGAAGCTAGGATAGGCGGATGACTTAAGTACAACTTGAGCTCTGTCAGTACCCTATCCTGCTCCTTCCCCCAGACGATCGTGGGGCTTTTCTTTATGCACTGGAAGAAGGGCTTGCAGCGGTCTGCCATCTTGGAGATAAAACGGCTGAGGGCGACTATCTTCCCAGTCAGGTGCTGGACCTCCCGAATGGTCGAGGGTCTTTTCTCATTTGCGATAGAGGACAACTGGGTCGGGTTGGCCTCGATGCCCCTTCTGCTCACGATGTGTCCCAGGAACTGGCCGGAAGACACCCCAAACGTGCACTTCTTGGGGTTAAGATGCATCCAGTATCGCCTCAGGATTTGAAAACATTCATCCAGGTGTCCCAGATGGTCCGAGGCCTCCTTGTTCTTTACAACCATGTCGTCGATGTAGGCTTCCATCGTCTTCCCGAGCAGCCCAGCGAACATTTTGTTCATGAGTCTTTGGTAGGTCGCCCTTGCGTTCTTCAAGCCAAAAGGCATGCGCCTATAACAGTACAGACCTTGCTCCATGATGAACACTGT
This sequence comes from Parasponia andersonii, assembly GCA_002914805.1. NCBI lineage: Eukaryota > Viridiplantae > Streptophyta > Magnoliopsida > Rosales > Cannabaceae > Trema > Trema andersonii. The sequence continues at coordinate 338,518 of JXTB01000030.1, forward strand.
GTGGATCTGGTATTCCTCGTATAGAGAAATCTGGTTGTATCCAGAGTAGGCGTCCAAGAAGCTCATCTTGTCAAAGCCAGCCGTAGCGTCGACCATTTGGTCGATCCTTGGCAGGGGGAAGCTATCCTTCAGACAGGCCTTGTTCAGGTTGGTGAAGTCTATACAAGTGTGGTCGTCGCCATTTTTCTTCTTCACCACCACCGGGTTGGAGACCCAACACGGGTATATGCATTCCATGATTAGGCATTCTCCAGTAGCATTTCTACCTCTTTATTGATTGCTCTGTTTTTTTCTGGCATGAACCTTTGGGGCCTCTGTCTGACCGGAGGGAAATTGGGGTCTGCATTCAATCGGTGGCAGGCATGTGCGGGGTCTATCCCGGGCATGTCGTCGTGGGACCATGCGAAGACATCTTCATTCTGCCTAAGGAATCCCAACAGTTCGCTCTTTTCTTCCTCGGGTAGCAGGGCCTCGATTAAGACTACCTTCCCCAGCTCTACCTCTTTCAAAGGGACCGCTCCCAGCTCCTCAATCGTGGATTCTGGCCCATCGGACTCCTCTTCGATCTGTTTCATGTACGCCAGTAGGCGGTTCTTTGACTGCTATCTGTCCCCTGTCAAGGCACTCACGTTCGCTTTGGGCCCACCCAGGGTGACTGAAAAATATTTCTTTGCAGAGGCCTAATCTCCTTTAACGTCTATTGTGTAAGTGCCATCCTTTGATAGACATCTCAAGACCTGGTGGAGGGTGGAGGCAACCCCATGCATGGTGTGGATCCACCCTCTCCCCATGATGACGTTGAAGGAAGACTAGCACTCGATGACGACGAAATCCACGTCCAGGCATCTTTCCGCGGCGCAGACCTTCAGAGTCACGACGCCTAAGGGGCTGACCCTAGTGCCGTTGAAGGCGAATAGTGGCTGACAGGTCGGCCTGAGCATGTTTCGATCCAGGCTCATGCTCTCGAACGTGCTGAGGAACAGGACATCGACGCTACTTCCGCCGTCGATTAGGACCTTCCCGACTAACGTTGAATCAATCTATAGCTTAATCACCAAGAGGTCATCATGAGGCAGGTGCATCGTGGTCAGGTCTTGCTGGGTGAAGGCGATAGGGACGGCTGAGACATAGCTTTCTTGCATCGTCATATGGTTCACGGAATGGTCCATCCCCCTCAGGCGCTTCACCTTATCCTCGGTCCTCTTTCAACACTTTTCCTTATCCTCCTATCCCTGGGTTGGCTTCGGTCTGCCTATAATCGTTGGAACTATCCTCAGAGTTTGTTCTCCTGACCCAGAGGCTTGGGTCTGCTTTCCCGTCTCGGGTCTGACGGCGTCTTCCTTCAACTGGTTCCCGCCTGTCTTTACGTATTGCTTCAACTTTCTAGCTTGGATTGCCATCATAACCTGCGCATAAAGGCTGCGACAGTTGATGGTATCATGCCCGTGATCTCTATGAAACTGGCAGTACCTACTCCTGTTTTCATATGCTCAGGAACAACAGACTTGAGCGGGTCTTTGAAAATGCCCATGTCCTTGTTCTGGAGGTAGATAACGTCGATCGGCGTGTTGAGCTCATATTTTGGCAGAGGATCCTTAAATGTCTTCCTCTTCTTACCGCCCTCTTGACTGCCTCGAGCTGGGGCTTCCTGCTTCGGAGATGGCCTCTGGGGTGACGCAGGCCTCTTTATTCCTTGTGGGACCGAGGTTTGCGCCGGCGCTGTTGTTATCACGGCGGAGGCCTTAGGCACTTTCTGGTAGCTTTCCAGCACTCTAAATACCCCATCTGACTTTGCCTGGACATCTGCCATGTCGTGCCACAAATTCAATAGCAGATGGTCCAACAGCATCGACCCTGGCTTTAGGCCCCTGACGAACGAGCTTGCAACTTGCACCGAGTAGGCGTTGTGCACCAAGGACATTACCTCCAGGAAACGTGACAAGTATTCTCTTGAAGACTCGCTCGAAGATTGCTCCAACCGGTCGAGGTCTCGCATAGTTTTCTGCTGCCTCTGAGCGCCCGCGTACTACTTAAAGAACAGTTTGTAAAAGTCTTCAAACTCGTTTATGGACTTCTTTGGGAGTTGTCTGAACCACAGCAGTGCCGGCCCACCAGGGTAGTGGAGAAGACTTTGCAAGTCACAGCCTTGTCCCTGGTCTCCAAGGCTATCTTCTGTTAGAAGTGGTATATGTGATCGAGGGGGTCAGTCTTTCCCTCTAATGGTCTGAAGGTTGGGGTCATGAAGTCCTTCGACTTGGGTTCTAACTGGATCCAATCGGCGAAGGCCGTCTGATTGATTCCTCGTACGGTCTGCTCTACCAGATCATCGGGGGTCTGGTTGTGATGGACTCCGAGTCTCTTGCTTAACTCTGCCATCATCTCTTGTTTCCAGTTGGGAAGTGCACCTACTGGGCTTTCCTGATGCCTTCTATCCAATGCTGCTCCGGCCCGGAAAAGCCTTGTCTGGCTCTACCATTCCCCCTGCATCTGCGATCTGGATGGGGCGGGGACTTCTATCGGTGATTGGCCCCCGAATTCTTATTGGACCTCTTCGTCAAAGTCCTCCATTCGCCTGCTCCTGGCTTTGCTTACCAACAGCTCTTCGAGGCGGGCGTTATCTCTGCGCACCTCCTCGACTTCGTCTTTTAAACCCAGGACGGCCTTGTGGGCCATCTCTGCCTTTCGGTTTGTTTCTGCCAGGGCGACAAGCATTTGGTCTAGCTTTTGCTCCAGACCTGATCGTGGTTCCCGAGAGCTCTCTTCGGCGTCAGGACGTGTGCTCCTGGTTGTCATTCTTGAGGGTGTCATTCGACGTTGTATGGCCTTTTGTTCGGGGAGAGCGCGATCGTGGGGCTCCTGTTTCTTCTCTCGCGCTCAACTGGTTCCCACAGACGGCGCCAAATTGTTGGTGTTGTTCTTATCAACCGTCCACATGTCTCTGAATTGCTAGCGAGGTATCCACCAACTATCCACGTATCCTTGCTATTCCGGAATGTTTTTAGCTTCGGGCTGAGACAGAGAGGCAGGGGTGGCCACCTGCAAAGACTCTCCGATGCTTAAGTCAGTGATTTATCCTTGAGATTGAACAGTAAGGATTTAGTTTTTCTCTGTAAACATTTTTTGTATATTGTATTGTCTCTTGTCTATCTTTTTAGGGAGGAAACAAGACTTATATGTATAATCCTAGAACTAAGAACTTTCTGGCTTTCAATTCCAAGATCGAGTACCTTTTTCCATCATGACTTACTCCAGAAATCACGGGTCGTGATTACCGTGACCTCCCTTGCATCGTCGCGGTCTGTTTTCCGTCGTCCCCTACGACTCCAGCCTGTTGGAGGTGAGATTTTGACAAGCCGCCCCTCTGTCAGGATGACGTGCCCAATGCGCGCACCTACCTAGGATCGCATTAAATGCTCTGTCTAGGTCTGGAGCGGTGAGCTGCTTTCCACGGTATTCTGGCGGAAGACCCTTGAGGCTCCCGACCCCCAGCCGTCGAGGTAAGAATCGGACTGGGCTGAATCTATCCAGGGTCTGGGATGGGTTTGGCCCTAGTCTCGGACAGCCCATGGGCCTATGCGGTACCACGTGCGACTCACGTGGCCTTCAATCAGTCACTCTGGACACGTGTCGGACGGTGTGTCCTACTTGTGACTTGTTCTACCACTTAATCGTCTACGTGGTGTATGTTTTAGGAACGGGTCCACGTGGCTCATCTTGAGAAACAAATAAAATCCCTTGTGACGTTAGCAGCCGTCTTTGGAAATTGTAACATGTTTCCATCTCTATAACAAGAACTAAGTAATTTGTCATATTAAGTTTGCTGCAAATTTTTTCTTCTTAAAAAAAAAAATTCTGCCTAAAACTTTATATTCGACTTTCTTAAGTTAAAAACACGCGGATGCCCTTTCACTAGCATATATATGCAAAGACAGATTTTGTCGAGAATTAGATAAAAATTCTTTACTTTTCTTAGTTTCACATAAACTTGTTTGTTAGGATTAAGGAGTGTTTTGTGGCCTGAATTAGGGAGCTTGTTTTAAGGTCATTGGACATATATATATTTATATATATATATATTTATATATATATATAAATATATATTTTAAAAGTGAAGCTTAATTATTGATCTCTATTTATTATAATTTTAAAATATTATTAAATTTTTTTTTCTGAGGTTAAAATTAAGTGGAATAAAGTAAAATAAAATAGAATAACATTTAATTAAATTATTTAATTAATAAAAAATTAAAACTTAAATAAAATAATAAAATAAAATAAAATAATATTAAATATAAAATAATTTAATACAATAATAATTTAACTAATAAAAAATAATTAATAAAATAATTTAATGAAATAATAAAGTAATACTAAATGTAAAATAATTTAATAATTTAATTAATAAAAAATAATTTAATAAATTAAATAATATTAAATATAAAAAATTAATAAAATAATACTCGAATTACTAAAAGTAATTTAATAAAATGTAATAAAATAATAATTTAAGTAATAATAATAATTAAATAAATAATTTAAAAATAACACTATATGCAAAATAATTTAATAAAATAATGATTTAATTAATTAAATAATTTAGAAAAATAATAAAATAACATAAAATAATGATAAATGTAAAAATAATTTAATTTAAAAAAATAATAAAATAAAATTATGCTAAATGAGAAATAATTTAATAAAATAATAATTTAATTAATACAATAGTTTAGAAAGATAATAAAATAATGATAAATGTTAAATAATTATTAATAAAATAATTTTAAAACAATAAAATAAAATTATGCTAAATGATAAATAATTTAATTAATAAAATAATTTAATAAGATAAAATAATACTAAATGTAAAATAATTTAATAAAATAATTGAATGCTAAATGTAATTTGAAATAATTAAAATAAAGAGTATTTTTGTCATTATACAACTAATTTCATTTCTTTTCACAGTTAATCAAATATAAAAATGTTAATTCAGCTATTCGTTACACCACTTTAACCAAACAACATAATTATATTACTATTTTTTTCCCCTTCCATTATGATTATTATTATCATTACTATTACCATTCCACCACTGCAACTAAATGGACTTAGATCATGTTTGGTTAGGAGTAATGGAATGGAATGAAAATAATTTCAAAATTGATGAGGACATGGCAAGAATGAGAGTATAGAATGCGGATCCTATCTAAGTTCCCATTGGTCCAGTTATAAGAGCACGTGCAAAAAATTCCAAAATGCGTTAAGTGGACTGATTCAGGCATACATGTGGAGGCTCATTGATAGAGATGAACGAATTTCTAAGGCCTTAACAAGCTTGATTCAAGTTCAAGAAAGTCCATAGACGCATATGGAAGGGAAATCTGATATGTAAAGACTTGAACACTAAGTCATAGCTGACTTTCTTATTTTATTTATTAGTTTCTCAAAACGATTTATTTGCTTGTTTCCTTTTTTCTAGTGGTGTGTAATAGGCTGAAAAATTAGGGGGTTAAAATCAGATTGGCTACCATGTAATTAATGACAAATTTAGGTTAGCTATTAGGGTTATTTTCCTACTTTCCTTTTCTGATTTTGGATAAGTTGCCTTAGGTATTTTTAGGGTGTTTTATAGACTTAAAATTTCGTGGCCCTTGGCCTATATATTGTACACTTTTCATTCAATAAGAGCATATTACAATTCATTAAAATTGAGAGCAATTTCTCTTTGGTTCCTTGAGAATTTATTCGAACTTATCAGATTTCTTTGTGGCATTCATCTCTTGACTTATCAATCGAGTTTTCCATCCTTGATTATGGTATCTTCCTTTATACCAAGGTTCAAATCTCTTTATAGGTGTTGGGTCGAGGTTTTCTATCCAAATCTGATTGTAGAACGGTCCTAGGCGTCATCCTTATTTCGGGTTTCGTCACAAGTTGGCAAGATTCGTATCATTTGGTATCAAGAGCCAAATTCTAGTCTCAGGTTTAATCTATCCTTTATTTTTTCCTTTTTTTTTTGTCAAAACCAGCTCTTATTCTTTCTTTTATCTAAATCGTCCAAAAAAAAACATAAACTCGATATGTTCTAGTCGTAGCTAATTCAGATTGCTTGTTTGCTTTTGAATCCGAATTTATTTCTTGGTGTCTTTCAGTTAGCCTTTGTATTTTCAGTTATTATTTAGTTTTCAATTAAAAAGAAAAAAAAAGAGACAAAATCCCGAAATTAAAAAAAAAAAAGAATTTGTGGTTGAATTTGAGAATTTTGATAGTGCTTTAATAAAACGGTTGTAACTTCTGATCCGGTTATCGAAACAATATATATTATATATCAAATCGAAGCTTATTCTGAGCCCTATGATTTGAACCGATTTCATGCTATTCACCCTAGTTTTTGAGCCCAAAATCTATCATTTTCATTACTTTCCTAGCCTTCAAAGTTTTGTGTGCGTTTTTTTTCTTTGTTTCGCTTTCTTTGCTTATTAATTTCTAGAAACTATTATTCTAGGTTATTACATTAAATCCTGATTTAGTTGGTGAGTTTTTTGTGTGGATTATTGCTCAGAAATTCTGATTATTTGTTTGAATTAATTTGAAAAGAACTTTTGAGAAATTACGAGTGGAAAAAGGCAAGAGTGGTGAGCACATTAGAGAGTAAAAGCTAATCTGATATATTCGAGTGAAACACGAGTGAAATTGAGTGATTCATTACTGAGTGAAATAAGTGAGAGAGTATGTGAGGTCCTTTTTTTTCTAACTTTATTTTGCAGCAAACATGTCAGACTACAAGGACAGAAACAATTCTATAGATATATCGGGAGTGGGTGATCAAAAACTTCTCATGGAAGCCTTAATTGGTGAGATGAGGAGAGTAATGAGAGCAGAGATGGATCAGGTTCATGAGCGGATGGACAGAATAGAGAACGCACATGTGAAACAGCTACAAATCGCTCCTAATATGCGTGGAAGGGGGAGATTCCAGCATAGGAAAGTGAGGGCTGAAGATGAAGAGTATTATAGAGATACTTTTGGTGATGAAGATAACCGAGATTCAATAGTTGGCAATCGGAGATATGGTGGGCAGTTTAGAGGAGCTAGGAATCGAGAAGATAATTCATTGGGTAGTATTAAGATGAAGATTCCATCCTTTCAAGGCAAGAACGATCCAGAAGCTTACCTGGAGTGGGAGAAAAAGGTTGAATTAGTATTTGATTGCCACAATTACTCCGAGATTAGAAGGTAAAGCTTGCTGCCATTGAATTTTTCGATTATGCAATTGTATGGTGGGATCAGTTAGTAATGAATATGAGAAGAAATAGGGAGCGTCCAGTAAAGATCTGGGAGGAGATGAAAACAGTGATGAGAAAGAGATTTGTACCGAGCTACTACTACCGAAAATTGTATAACAAGTTGCAAAGCCTTAGGCAAGGTAACCGGAATGTAGAGGAATATAATAAGGAGATGGAGGTTACTATGATTTGTGCGAATGTAGAGGAGGATCGGAAGGCTACAATGTCCAGATTCTTGGTTGGTTTGAATCGAAAAATTATTAATATGGTGGAATTGCAACATTATGTGGAGTTGGAGGATATGGCACATATGGCAATAAAAATTGAGAAACAACTCAAGAGGAGGGGTAGCACACATCTAAGCCAAAAGCCAAGTACATCCGCTTGGAAATCAAATCAATGGAAGAAGGATGAGAGGCAACCTTTGATGAAGCCTAAAGCTGAGCAAAAGCAAGAAGTGACCGGACATGTAAATCAAGATAAATCTGATTCTTCTACTTCTAGGAATCGTGATATCAAGTGCTTTAAATGTCAAAGAAGGGGTCACATAGCTAGCTAATGTCCAAACAAAAGAGTTATGGTATTGTGAGATGACGGTGAAATTGAAACCGAAGAGAAGATGACACCGATCTTATGCCACCATTGGAGGATGCCGATGAAGAGGAATACCCTGCCCAAGGAGATTTGTTAGTGGCAAGGACAGCTTTGAGTGCGCAAGTCAAAGAAGATAAAGAGGTGCAATGAGAAAACATCTTTCATATTAGGTGCCACGTTCAAAACAAAGTATGTAGTATGATTATTGATAGTGGTAGTTGTACTAATGTTACTAACACTACTATGGTAGAGAAATTAGGGTTGCCAACCATAAAGTATCCTCGGCTTTACAAGTTGCAATGGTTAAATGATAGTAGTGAACTGGAGGTGAATAAATAAGTATTAGTTTCTTTTCGTATTGGGAAATATAAAGATGAAATTTTGTGCGATGTGGTTCCGATGCAAGTTGGACACTTGTTATTAGGTTGACCATGGCAATTTGATAGGCGTATTAAATATGATGGCTTTACCAATAAGTACTCGTTCGTACTTAATCAAAGGACAATCACTCTAGTTCCTTAGACACCAAAAAAAGTTCATAAAGATCAAGTGAGGTTATCAAAGTTCTTCGAAATACTCATGCAAATTAGTACGCACTAACTTGAAGGGAGAATGTTGAGAATTAGATAAAAATTGTTCTTTACTTTTCCTAGTTATAGGAAAACTTGTTTGTTGGGATTAAGGAGTATTTTGTAGCCTGAATTAAGGAGTTGGTTTTAGGATCATTGGCCATGTACAATCTCTATATATACCTTTTGTGATATTTAGATTAAAAAATGAATACAAATAAAAATATAGTCTATTTCTGTTCAACAGATTTATCTATAAATAAAAAAGTTTAAGGTTTCTTATCTTATTTAATCTTTCCCCAGTTAATGTCTCATATTTTTTTTTGTTTTATTTTAATTATTTATAAAAATATCAATTGTTTATTTGTTTTAGATATTAGTGTTAATTAAGGATAATGCTTGATATCAATCGTTTATTTGTTTTAGATTTTAATATTAATTAAGGATAATGCTTGATATCCTAAATATTATACCAAATTTTTAATACCAATACATGTGGTATGTAATTTTTATCACCACTCTATTAGTGATAATATGTAATCTATTTGAAATAAGTTTTAATACATCAATTGAGTTGTAACAACGTATATGTTACATGGTATAAAAGATTTGGTACAATTATTGAGACCTCTGGCATTAATCATTAATTAAATACTCAGGGACACATTCAATTTTACAGAATTAACATAATTGATTTCAGCAGTTTTACTAACTGAATAAGGATTTTTTTGGCCAAAATGAAAAAGTATAAGCCAAATTGTCAGTACGAAGATAGTCAACGGACCATTTGCACCATTTATCCTTTTGAAAAATTGATTTTTCTAGGATTTTAACTTTTCTAGAATCTTTTGGCGAGAGAAATAAATTGACTTCCAATATCTTTCTTGTGAGAAAAACTCACTCAAAAAGTTTCTTTCCATTTTTTCAATTTCATCCCTCTATTTCTTCATCATTCTCCCTTCTCCTCTTCAGCTAATCATAGTCCAAGGCCATTTTTTCTAGCAAATATTGATAAGACTTCAAAATTTTAACCTGATAAAAATCATAAAAATTAATTCTGTTGATTTTTTGGGCATTTTTTGAAAAATATTTGGGGTATTATTGTCGCAATTGACTAGACAATATTTCAAATATTTTAAATAACGCATTTTTATAGTTAAAGTAGTGTTTTTTTTTTCTTTTTGAAGATCTAGAAAAATAACAGCTGAAATGGCTATCATGACTAGTGACTATAATGACAATTTCAAACATGATCACTAACTAATGATCACATTTTCGAAACATCTTCTTTTTTCCTTCAAAAAAAATTTTCAAAATTCCTAGGTAAAAATTAGTCGAACCTCTAAGAGGAGGGGCGAGGGGGGGCAGGGAGAGAGTAAAGAATGAAAATAAGGTCTATAACTCTATAAAAGCTTAAATAACCAAAAATTGTGAATTATAGGAAATTTTCTGTTGGATTTAGTTTTTTTTTTCTTTTGTCTCTCCTACACTCTCTCTTCTCTTGCATCTCTTCGTTTGTTGTCAGAAGGGTTTTTTTTTTTTCCCGGTCAAGCCTTATTTTAGTGTAATAAAGGTGATCCTATAAAAGTCATTAGAAGACTCCTAAAATAGTCCTTACATCCCAAAATATACTAGCTAAGTCAATTTCACATTGGACTCGGTAGAAATTTGAAAGGGTAAATTCTTACTCTTAATAGTATTTTTTCAGTCTTTTGATTAAGTAGTTTTTATTGCAAAATTCAAAATCAGCCTTAATTTTTCTTAAATTGGTTGAGATTTATCTACTTGTTAATTGAGGGGTTTTTTTTTTCCCAACTGTTTGTTTGAAGTTTATCTGTTGATTAGTTAAGGTTCAATCATTGATTAGTTGAGTTTCGCCAACTAACTGGTTGAGTTTTATTGTCTAGTTGGTTGATGTTTAAAACTATAACAAAGGCATTTTTGGTAAAAACTCAAAAACCTGTTATATTTCTATACGTATCTTTTTAATTGCTATATGACAAAAGTTTAGTTTTAGAATGGTTATTTATAAAGAATCATAATTTTTGTGACATTTTTAGGATTGTTGTCCTAAATTTTATGAGTAGTCATACTTTTGGGACCTAAAAATATTATGAGATCACAGTTATAAAAATTATGACTACTGGTCATAAAGTTTATTATAATCTTCAAAATATCATTTTAAAAAGTGATGATAAAAAAAAGTCATTTTGGCCTTAAAAAAACTCATAGATTTGACCATTCTCGTGAAGTACTTCGAATAACAAAAGCTGCCTATAGTACTATAGGTATTCATCCGATCTGTCAAATTGAACTTATCCAAATCGTGGCCAAAACCGATTGCTAATGGATTAGTTTGGATTGAGATTGTCAAAAACTAACTTTGTTGGTTTGGATTACAGAAAAGACAGAACAATCTAAAAAGACCTCCTTATTTATGTATATTTTTTTAATTAACATAAATATATATTGTTGGTCTATACTAACCATTAAAATTATGGGTGTATAGTATATTTTGCTAAATAAATTTTTAGTTTCATCTAAGTCAAATTATCGTCCAAGAAATTGAGAAAATGACATAAATAGGACTATTTGGGGTCATTTTGTTAGTTTTAAGATCACATTTTTCAATAATTTTTTTAGACTATAAAATAGGCCCCACGTAATATGAAATATGATAATACCTCTTTTTTAATCTAACTATTTTCTGACATTACCCTATTAGATTTGACATACCTCATACACTTCCCTATAAAACCCTTAAATCTCTATTTTCTCTTCTTTCTCTCTCTATTTCACCATTTTCTCTCATTTGTCTCTCTATTTTTCTCTCTGAAATCGGAAAAAAAACCTCATAAAACTGAATTCAAAAACCGCCTTAATTTAAACTCAAAAAACCCACAAGAAACTTTTTTCTTTTCTTCAATGGGTTCAATAATGGCAAAGACCAAACTACAGGCACATCGTCAACTGGAAAGAATATGAAGTCTCCATCTAAGTTTTCAGCGAAGACTCTAGTGTCAAAGCTAACTATCCTCGACTAAACCCGACCGATTTCAAAGGCAAAAATGCGGTAGAAGCTGCATATAAGGAAACAAAGGTTGATTTTTTATATTTATACAAAAATCTTTGTTTTTTGACATTACATGTTAGAGAAAAAGCTAATCTTGACTTCTTTGAATGGACTGAATATTTCAAAAGTTGATATTCTAATGAGGTCAAGGATATCCTAACCTAAGGTCAAAAAGTTCTTGACTCGGATCAAATTTTTCTTGATAGAGGTTGAGAAGTTATAGATTCGAGCCAAGTGTTTCTTAGCTCTGTTTGACTAGGGCTTATTTACCAGAGTTAAGATCTTCTTAGCTCTGATTTAAGCCAAGTGCTTCTTAATCTTAGTTAAAATCTTCTCAACTCTTGTCAAGTGCTTCTTGGCCTTACATCAAGAGTTCTATGACCTTCCAGTCAAGAAGCCTTTGACTATTATGTCAAAAGGTTCTTACCTCTTATTTATCTGAATTTTTCTGGTTGAGGTCAAGAAGCTCTTGGCATATTGGGTCAAGTGCTCCTTGACCTTGGATCAGGAAGTTCTTGATTTTGGGTCAATGATTACTTAACGCTCACTTGACATTATTATTTTATTTAACTTAATATTTTGCTATTATTCAGAATGGACTATGATATATTTGTCATCTTCTGAGTTTCTAATGTTTGACAAGCCAGTTGTATCATAAGTTTACATGCGAGTTGTATTATCATGGATTGTAAAAATATAAGAATTATTAGAAACTGATTGATAAGAGTAACTCAATTTAGGGAAGCAAAGATAATGCTTTATTTTAATTGTGCTTCAGACAATTATTTTTTTTTCTTTTTTTGGCTTGTAGTTTTTGTGATTGGTGAATAATATTCAGTATTTATTTAACTTTTGGTATATTTAATGACTATCATTTTGTTAAAAGTCATCTATTCAGTAGATGTTTTGGTAAAATTCAATGCATTTGATAAAGACATTATTTATTACCCCAGATTAAGAAAAATTTGACTCTATGTTATATCTATCTTGACTCTTGATCAAGAATCTCTTGACTTTAAGATAAGTATTACTTGACTCAAGTTCAAGAATTTCTTGAATTGGTAACACATAAAATTGTATTCAATTTTAATATTAAAGAGATTGTGACTCCATTCAAGAAATTCTTGACATTGGGTCAATACAGTTTTTATCTAATCAATGAATTGGAAAACAAAATATAACAAATTTTTGACCCCATATAAGAAAATCCTGACATTAATTCAATAAGTTTCAATTTATAAATTTAAAAATACATCACATACAATATCGTGAATAAGTTTCATGTAATACTTTACAACCCCTACTGAATCAAACACTTTTTTTTAAGTTAATTTCTTTTTGACCTCTAATCAAGAGCATCTTGACCTTAAATTAGTAACTTTTTACCTCTAAGGTAAGAGTTTCTTGACCCCAAGTTAGGATCCTATTATTGTATTTTTGTAGAGTGGTCTATAGATTCATTAATCGTGCTACATAGTGGAAGCGGACTAGGGAATATCTAACTCTAGTGCCCTGAATTACCACAACACGAATAATTTTGCTTGACCAAGTCCTCACTATTTGAATAAATATAATATTGATCAAAAATTAAAATTATGTTGACCTAAAGTCAAGTTAGTTTTGACCATACAACAACACCAGCTTGATCTACCTCTTCAAAGCAATATAATCTTGATCAAAGATTAAGTTAATCTTGATCAAAGATTAAGTTAATCTTGACTTATAACATCACAACTTGATTTACAAAATATTAGAAAGACGATGAGTATACGAAAACATAGAAATTTTAGCACAATAATGCTCAGATCAGTATTATGGTATTCCTCTAAATATTACTTACTCAATATCAACCATAAAAAACTAATATTAAACAAAACTTTATTACTTACCTGCAAAATTCAAGTAAATCCTCATATAATCCTCCAATTTTATAGCTGAGTTTTTTTTAAAAAAATAATTAAATAGTTGTTAAGAAATACAATAGTTAACAAAGGGAGAAAGAGAGAGCTGGAACGAAAAAGTATGAACTAGAAGAGAGAGAGAGAGAGAGAAATGAATTTCAATGAAATATAGAAATAGAGAGATTAATCGGCTTCATAGTTTGAAGCTTTCATAGTCCGCTAGAGATAGAAACTAATTATGTGATTTTCAGAGAGTAAACTAAAGAAGAAGAAGAAGAGAAAACGAAAATACAAAAGAAAGAAAGAGAGAGAGAGAGAAAAAGATGTCAACTTAGAGAGAGAAAGAGAGATCATTTAATGCTCCACTTATCAATTCAACTTTTACCAAGAGCAAATTTGGAAATTGTTTTCTTTCTCTCTCCACCTAGTTCTAAGTTTTAAAACTGACAAAAGATATTATATCAACCTAGTCTTAAAACTGACAAAAGAATCCGAATTGTCCTATCCATGTCCTTTTCTCCAAGAAATTAGCCCCATAAAAACATAGAAAGCCTGGTTAATCAATTTCAGGGCCACACAAAAAGCCCAAACTGATTGCAAAAACTGTTCCGAACTTGCTTATAAATGATTTGGTTTGAATTGGATTTTTTTTTTACCTTAACGGGTTCGGTTTGGTTGGCATATTAGCTAAAAATGGTGGATGGTTCCGTTGAACACCCTGGTACAATCTGTGGTTTGGTCATTGTTGTATGTACCATATACAAAGACAACTTGGGTCATTTTTTTTTTTTCACATATAGTACATTCATGGATATTCAAGAAATTAGTAATGATCCAGTTTAATTTTGTCCATTTGGATCTTTTGTGAGAGGTTCTACGTACTAATTGAGAATAATAAATGTAAAACAATTAGCTTTAGTAAAACTACCATTTTTCTCTACATATACATCAACTTTTCTTATCTTTTAAATTATACGTACTGAATGATGTGATATTATTTTACTCGTACGCATTTTTCTACAAATACGAATTTAAATCACAATAAACAAGTTTTTCGGTTAATTTCATTTATTGTTTTGGAGATCAACGTTTCACCCTGTCCTTTAACTTTAATACACACCGTGAAACTAATTTTACATAAATCTGGTTATGTGTATCTTATTTTGAAAAGGAATCATAAAAATATTGCACTTGAGATCTTTTTTTGGTGCATTAGAAAAATTATGTATATAAAAATGATGTAAGGAGATTGAACTCAATACCTCAACAATAAAGCTCTGCCGGCTATCGCCAGCTGCTGCCGACGCTTGTTTGCCGAAAAATACCATTTTCGGCCGTTCGAAGTTTTTCGTCACCGGCATCATTTCGGGCCATTTCATCGCGTTATTGGGCTCGTTGAATTCGTCTCGTCGAGAGGAAGCTCAAGGTATATATATCTTAACCCCATACTGCCCGCATCGAAAGTTGCCATTTTTGGAATATTTTGAGCTTGAGTTGACTTTTTGATCCGACCGTTGGATCGTGTTTTTGTTGTCATTTTTGGATTATATTCAGAAAATGGGGAAGTTTGATATATATATATATATATTGCCTATGTTTGATGATCAGTACGAAAATAGAAATCAGAAGGCTAAGATTTTGCCTCAATTTGCATACCACTAGTCCAGTGTGGGCCCAGACCCGAATTGGACAAGTTATATGTCTAACCTAGCTATTTTGAGTGCTAGAAATTCAGTGAAGAGGTCTATTTGTGGAATTGAAGCTCTGTTGAGAAATTGATTTATCACAAGAGAACATTCGAGTGCTTAGAATTAGTTCCCGATTCTCTGGACGATCGTCTACGATACCTTGAGAATTCAATAGCGTGGTATCGTTATTCTTATAAGGTAGGGATTCAGTTATCTTTGCTTTATACTATTTTCAAATAAAACTTAATTTCTACAACATATAAGAACAAATGTGGTTTTTAATTTTCTTCAACATATGTGATGGACTGTGATGGTATGATATACATGTATATTATATTGCTTTGAGGATTTTCTGAGTACAGGTTATTTTAGATATATCAAAAGTAGGGCTGTTGTGCTGCCCCATTTTCTATAAAAACTTAATATACTTATTTTATTGAAAAACTAGAGTACGATTATTTTCACACTTCAGTTCTGTATTGCACATGTCATAGAATCATACATGAACATCGTGGGTTTACAGTGTGGTGCTGCGTGCTCCACCGTCGGTGTAGAGTCTGTAAACTGGCATGAGGTTTTGTTACTTCTGATTACCTCCCTATTTAGCAGGCGTAGGCAATTTGGTTGCCCTTCTAAGTTTGGTAGGCAATACATGGGTGTCCCCTCCGGGTATGGACTTAGGTGTCAGGCAGGCTGTTAGTTACACTTAGTGCCATCATCCTGGGTTTCCACATATCAGAGGATATGAGCTCATGGATATAGACTGATTTGTGTCATATGCATCTGAATTGAATGGTTTTGATTATACTGATTTATTTATACATATACGTGACGATTTCCGGTTTTGGATTATCATATATGTATGTATTAGATTTAAACTAACCATGCAAGAGCTTTCTATCACTAAAATATTTTTGATCGAGGTAACTGTTTTTCCTACTGAGCATTTTATGCTCACTCCCTTCCTCAGGTAGTGTCCAATATGATTTTGGAGATCAAGAAGAGTAAGAGGCTATCGTGATTGTAATTCATTATCTTGGTAATGCTTGAAACATATTGTTGTAGTATTTGGACTGTTTGAGTTTTGAACCAAGATTACTACTCCCCATTTTTATCTGTGAACTCATGTATACTATTCTGGTGTTTGTTCTAACGTGGATGATGATGATGCTTGAACATATATTTGATTTACGTTCTTTTCAGTATTTATTCGATCTATGTTTAATGGTGCATACGAACTGTGTGAGAGGTTCACGGGATGAAATTCCACATATTTTATCTAAAATGGACTATTTTATAAAACAAAAACTTTTTAGATATTTATAAATAAATCAATGAATTTCTCATCCTTGCGAAATTTTTCTTCTGCCACTAGTTCAGGTTTTGGGTTGTGACAATTTTTCTTCATTAATAGTGGAGTTTGGAGAAGAAGGATTTGAAGAGAGAGAGAGTGTGTGTGGAGAAGAAGAAGGTATTTTTTAAGTTTATGTTTTTTATTCGATTTTTTTAAAATCCTTTCTTCATTTTATATGATTCTATTTTATTTATTTTTATTTTATAATTTTTTTACATTTTTTTAAATAGCTTAATACATCAGAAGGCGCCATGTGTTTTGACAATTGTAATAAAATTTGAACGGAAAATATTATTATTATCAGAAAAAAAAAATATATAAATATAAATTTCGACTAAAAAAGAAAAACTTTTTACGGAACCTCTAGCAATTATCCAAGGTTAAAAGAAAAACTTTTTACTTTTTTTAATACATTTGCGGAGCCTTTTTCTCCTCGGTATTCAAGCAAATTCCTATTTTCGGTATAGCCAAGATAAGGCTAAGCTTTGCAATGAGCTTATAGAAGCTTAACTAGAAGGGTGTTTCAATCTATTAACTTCTTATGCTAGTTTGTAAGGCTTAGCACTAGGCAAAGGTCTCCTCCAGTCGTTAAGATATCTAAGGATAAAATTGTCATTTCACCACTAACTCAAGGACTATTTGAAAATGGATAAGTTTCTTTCGTGATTTCTTTCCCCCCATCTACCCAAACAGGTAATTCTAAATTTGTTTAATTAAATGTAATTATTTAGACAAATTTTAATTGTAGCATAGATAGAAGAATATTTTCGGGTCTCACCCGAAAATATCTGAGAGGAAATTCTAAACTGTCATTCAAAAGTAACGTTAAAAATCATTAATTCAAGAATATTTATTTGGTAGAACACACAAGCTTTCTACACATATTTATGATATCAATAAATGATAGCATGTGATGACTGATGACTGATGACCATTATTTACACCACGTTTCTTTTCTTTCCTTCTATGTTGCAAGGACCACAAGTCACTTACCACAAAAAAGAAAAAATATAAAGGAATGGCCATATTTTTCTTGCTGGAACACATGCAAGCTAAAGTTGGACTAATTGATTACCAAAAATAAAAAAGTTGGACTGATCGTAGACGACAAAGAAAAGTAACGCCTACCTTGTTTGCTCAAACTGATCCGTTCCACTTTCTTTTTGACCTTTTCTTATTTTTTTTTTTATTTTTTTTTTTGAGTGGACCTTTTCTCCTTTTACTTTCAAAGAAAAAGCAATTAGAGCTCGTGAAAATCACCGTTTTAAAAAAAAAAAAAAGAAAATAAACTTTCACAGAAATCCATGACCAGAAATATTGTGACAAAAATTGAAATTAGTACTAATTTTAGTATCTCAATTCATATAAATTGATGGTTAATGTCATTTTAAAAACTTAATGAAATAATGAAGTTTAGAACCGGAAAAACTCATAGCAAATTGGTATCTTAAGTAGTTTCAAATTATAAATGAGTGCAATTAATTTGCAAATTAGATATAAATTAAAGAAAAAAAATGCTAAATGGCACATGATAGTTTTTCAAGATTTATAACTTTAATTTCGTAACTTTACATATTTCATAAGAGATACTATAAAACAGTTGTAATGTTTTTTTATTTTTTTTGGGGGGGGGGGGTGAAAAAACAGTTGTAATGTTTAGTAGTATACACTTCAAATTTGTACATGAATGATGAATCTTTAGATCTTCGTGTGGTCTTTAGGATTTTTTTGGCGTATTTAATGAGTAAGAGTGGGAAGGAAGTAAATCATATATAATGGTTCGAGGAAGTAGGGCTCGCAATTCGTGTTATCGTGTCGTATTCGGATCGATACGATTATGACACAACACGATAACACTTAATCCGAACATGACACGATTAATAAACGTGTTAAAAATTTAAATTCAAACACGACATGATTAATACACGTGTAACACGACACGACGCGTGTATTTGACATGATTAGTTAAAATTGACACAATTATTCTAATTTAACACGATTATGTACTATTTAATTTAATTTTACTCCTATAAATATGTTTAGAATTATTCAAAATCACGTTTAATATATTAAAATATTAATAAATGTGTCGTGTTGGCACGACACGAAAACGACACGTTTAATTAAATAGGTTACACGGGTCATTTTCAGGTTAAGCGGGTTGACCCGAAACCCACCTATTTATTATACGTATTACACGTGTCAACCCGAAATTGACACGAAAATTAAATGGGTCACCCAAATCTGTTTATTTCGTGTCATTTTCGAATCGTATCATTGTGTCGTGTAGAAAATTACCAGCGTTACGAGAAAGTCCATTTTTCTATTTAATTTTCGATTAGGACATGTACATGTATTTTTTATAGTACAATATACTAATAAAATAAACACGTGAGACTCGTACTAAATTTGTATATGATTATTATAGATATGTAGCGTGTGTGGTGCTTTAACACGATAGGTACCCTTTCTAAATTTTTTATTTTTCCGGTTGTATCGAATGAGTAAAAGTGAAAAAAAAAAAATGTACCGCATTAACAACTTCAGACCTTATTTTTTCTAAGATAATCTGCGGTGTGGGTGGCATTACTCTTACTATAGATTAAGACATGATTAAAGAATTTGAGATTGGATCAAAAATATGTGAAAGTGGCTAAGAATAAATAGAATATTCGGTTGGAAATGGAAACCAGCTCGGTCCGAGTTACAGTCAATGAAGTCTGTAAGAGAGAGTGATATCAATTGAAAGCACAAAAACCCATTAAGGCTTCTTCTCTTCTCTTCTGTGCCCTTTCAGCAACTCTAAAAGCCATCAGAATCTCCAACCCTCAACTCAACTCAATCAATCAAGTTTTGGCAGCGTTTCTCTTCTTATCTCATTTCGTTTAAGTATATCTTCTTTCATTTTCTTCTGTGTTCCCACTTTGGTTTATTTTATTGTTATTATGAATATTTTTCTGCTTAGTTCTTATCCTTGTGTTACATATATGTATATTTAAATATGTGCGACACTGTATTCGAATTCTTCTTTGACGGCTGTTTGTTGAATGTTTTCTACGCTAAATCTCGGGTCTTCTCGTACTTGGGTTTTGTTTACGGCACCTGGCTTTGGTCTCACTCTGAATCTTTTTTCCGGTTTGGAGTTTTGGGTCGTCAAATTTTTAAGATATCCCATCTGGGTATCTTTGGTTTATCCTCAAATTTGATTTTTGGTCCTGTATGTGTTGTTTCAAGAGACCAGGTTAGGAATTTATTTTTCATTTTTCGAAAAAAGAAGGGCTTTTATTATTATGGTTATTATTATTATTACTATAATTGTTTTTCCTTTTGGGATATTCTCAACTGTTATACCAATTGCTCTTTTTCCTTAATTTCTTTTTAAGATTTATGCATGTATATATGTAGTTTTTAAGAGGTAACTATCATATATAATGATTATATAAAAAAAAAAAGTATATTTATATAATTGTTTTAAGCATTTATCACATTTGGGTTAACATTTTACGTATTTTATTTATATATGCTTGCATTTGGAAGCCTAAAGTTGAATTTCCTTTGAGTTTTTTGTTTAATTTTTCCCTTTTGTGCAAAAGGTAACATGTTTATTCATATTCGTGTTCATACTTCATAGTACTACAGTTAGTTGACTTAGTTGATGTTTCTTTGATATGCATCACGTGGAATTTTGATCATTTTCTACGTTAGCTAGTCTCAATGAGATTATTTGTTCATTTCAAAGTTTCAATTCTTATATAATGCTTTTAGCTCAATGTCAATGAGCTGCTAAAGCAAAATCCTACTAATGTCTAAATCTCCTTACAACATAAAGTTGGTCCCTGTTTTTTGTTTTTTTTTTTTTTCCTGGGTTTTCTTGGGATTAGAATGTGGTTCAAGACTTACGTTTTTATTTTTGTGTTTTATGTGTAGTCTCTACGAAAAGCTGGCAGAATTGCAAGTATCAGAAGGTTCAAGTAGTGCTCCAAGAATGAATCAACCTAAAGTTAAGCGTAGAGTTGGTAAATATGAGGTTGGGAGGACAATTGGTGAGGGTACATTTGCCAAAGTGAAGTTTGCAAGAAATTCTGAGAATGGGGACCCTGTGGCTCTTAAGATCCTTGACAAGGAGAAAGTTCTCAAGCACAAAATGGCTGAACAGGTCTCCAATCATTGAGATTTTCCTTTGTTTTTCGTCGTTCTAGTATTTCACAATTACTTGCTCACTTCTTTTCTTGAAAGCTCAAAATAATATTCTACTCATACTTCGTTAGATCTATTACACTTTTTTGGTGTTTGTTGTTTTAATTAAAGTTGTTGTCCCGGTTTATGTTCTCAGATCAGGCGAGAAGTAGCTACAATGAAGTTAATAAAGCATCCAAATGTTGTTCGGTTATACGAGGTCTGTCTTTTTCCTTATTGTCTCCCTGTAATCAGCACGGAGGACACTTGATGGGCAATAGAATTGATAGAAATTAGTATGACATGCAACTTGTTTTGATTTAAGATTTGTCTATTTTCAGGTGATGGGAAGCAAGACAAAGATTTTTATTGTTCTGGAATTCGCCACTGGAGGAGAGCTCTTTGACAAAATTGTGAGTAGTTGACTTAGTCTGCAATCTTATTATGGGGAGTTGATTTCCCATAATTTTAAGTGGCTTAATGTCATCTTTATTTTAAGGAACCACATATTTTTGTGATTTTTTTACCCATTCCACATTTAATGTTATGTTTCATACTCATAATTGTGCTTTGATCTCTGAAATCCCCCGAATTTGAGCTATAATGATTAATTTGGTAAGGCAAATGCAGGTCTTCTCATCTAAGAGTTTTTTTGTTTTATTTTTTATTTTTTGGTAAAGGTAAACAATGGACGGATGAGGGAGGACGAAGCGCGTAGATATTTCCAACAGCTAATCAATGCAGTTGATTATTGTCATAGCAGAGGTGTCTATCATAGAGACTTGAAGGTACCTGACCTGTTAGCCCATGATGATGATAATATAAATACCAGCACAGGGGAAAAAAAAAAGAATTATATGTTGTTTTTTTCATGGTTTTTGCAGCCAGAAAATTTATTGTTGGATGCCCGTGGAAATCTGAAAGTTTCCGATTTTGGATTGAGTGCTCTGTCTCAACAAGTCAGGGTAAGGATGATACCTTTTCTTCTGAGTTTTAATTTTCTTCTTCATTCATATGTTTGTTGAGGTCATTGCTGCCAAGTGTGTGGCTATGTGGAAGTTTTGCTGTTATATAAGATCTGTCATATCATATTTGTTCATTCTCTTAATTATTTCTTTCCAACGTTTCCAGGGATTTGTATTACTTTTCATTTGGAAATTGACTCTCTGTCTCTATCTTGGACTTTATTTTGTGATGCACTTATTCTTGTAGCATTCTTAGGATCTCGTCATATTGTCAAAATGGGTTTCATATCATAAATGTCCATATTGTTTATTACTGAGAGTTTAAGTTGGCAGGATGACGGGCTTCTTCACACCACCTGTGGAACTCCAAATTATGTTGCTCCTGAGGTGTGGACAGTTATCTTGCTAACCTGATTTTTAATATATATATATATATATTCTCCATTGATATTGTATCCCTTTTTTGACAATCAACTTGTGTTTATGTGACTACATCTATCTTGCTGTCCAGGTCCTTAACGATCGAGGCTATGACGGGGCAACAGCAGACTTGTGGTCATGTGGAGTGATACTCTTTGTATTACTTGCAGGTTACTTGCCTTTTGATGACTCTAATCTTATGAACCTGTATAAAAAAGTGAGCATTTTCCTATTTTTACTGTGCAGCCTCCTATAATTCTTTATCTTCAGCTGTTACATTCTGTTTCTCATTCATTTGCAGATCTCAGCAGCTGAATTTACTTGTCCCCCTTGGCTATCTTTCAGTGCTATGAAATTGATAGCTCGAATCTTGGATCCCAACCCTATGACTGTAAGTAACTTATTAGGGTATTGTTTATGAACTCGTATCTTTTTTTGTTTTTAACGCAACACATAGTATGGCTCCACTTTTCTGTACTTGCATATATACTTTGCTTGATCCAAATGGAAGAGTTCTGGTTGGAAGCAAATGCCACATTTATTTATTCCTTACCGTGGCAAGAGTAATGTCAGGCTTGATGATGGAACTCTTTTCTGTGGTACTTTATTTTGGTTGTAAAGAAGTTTCTCCTCAGCACGTGCGGAACAATTTCTTTTAAAAGTTTGCAAGTCTACAACATCTGCCAAGTTTTTATTGTTAATCACGCTGCTGCATGTGTTTTGTTAATTTATTAATCTTCATTTCTTTCTGTTGGTGTGTAAGTATCTACCATTATGTCAAGGCCTTTGTGATTACACCTTGAAAGCTTCAGTTATACATCGTTCTGCCAATGCTTGTCATTTTGCCTTTTACCTTCTAGTTGTCAGACACTCGAGGTATAGCTGGGATGTTACTACGAAACATCTTGGAATACTTTATAAGTAAATATTCGTATCTGATCTTTGATCTTAGTGTTTACTGTTGGTGATACAAGATTGTGAGGTTATAAAAGCTATGAAGCAGAAAACATATATATACATATATATATATATGGGCACCAATCCAGTAGGTAATTTTTTTTTTACCTATGCATAGATATCAATTTGGCCAATGAAAATTTAGCATGCACATTTTTTTATTGTAAAAAGTAAGAGAGAGAAAGAGCATTAGTAATACACGTCTTTTTAAGCACTTCATTATAGCCATTGGTGATCCAACGGCTAAAAAAAAAATACCTACCCATAGGTAAAAAAAAAATACCTATTGGATTGGCAACCTATATATATATATATATATATTTAGGGCACCAATCCATTAGATATTTATTTATTTATTTTTTACCTATACATAGGTATCATTTTTGGCCAATAGAAATTTATCATGCACATTTTTTATAATAAAAAATAAGAGAGAGAAATAGCATTAATAATGTATGTCTTTTCATACACTTCATTATAGCTGTTGGATCACTATTAGATGATGATTTAACGGCTAAAAAATAAAAAATATATATATATTTATTGGATTGGCAACCATATATATATATGGATCCCTTGGATTGAAGACTACCAATTCTCTACTAAGTAATAAATCTGTGCTTAAGCACGTAGTTAAATTTTTCCATAAGTTTTCTTTCCAATTATTTGTTAAATGGAGAACAACGGATCATATCATCTGAACTTTTTAAATTAGTTTTATTGCTTTACTTTTTCGCTTTGATCTTTTGGGGTTCTGCTTACCAAAAGTACCACTATTATTATACTACTAATGAAGATAACAAATAAAATCTGATAGTTGTTGTTTGTGAAGAGCTTTTGTAACTTTTGATGAAACCATAAAGGCATTTCTCTTGCTTAATTCTTTTAATAACAGCATTTCATCTTTTCTTTTTAGTGGACTACTTTTGGGGACACAAACTGAGAAATCTGCGAATTAAGAAATAAAATGTATTCTTCTATATGCCCCATCTTTATTTTCTAATTGTATATTCTTTCGATTCATTATAATACTATTCAGTAGATGCTAATTGTTTGAAGGCTAGGAAATTAAATTCCTTACATAGATAGTATTTATTTCTCTAGACAGTACCTGAGGCCTTGACCGACAAAGTATTTATTTCTCTAGACAGTACCTGAGGCCTTGACTGACAAAAAATTTCTACTTATGCATTAGTTTGATTTTGTAAAAGTGTATTCAGTATTTATAGTTGGACCTTCGAATCGTATGTAGTTAATTTCCTGCAAGCCCATGTCTCCATGTTCCCCCTTCCTTCTAACAGCCTAAGCGTCCCCCTTCCTCATCCCCCCCTTGAGAAATTGACCGGCACTCTCGGAATAGATTTGTTGTCTAGATTTACACTGCGGTTGTTGAAGTGTGATTGTCATCTCTTAGTACTATTTTGTCTATGGCAGCGTATCACTATACCCGAAATTTTGGAAGATGAATGGTTTAAGAAGGACTACAAGCCTCCAGTGTTTGATGAGAAAGAAGATACCAACTTAGATGATGTCGAAGCGGTGTTTAAGGATTCAGAAGTATGTTTGAAAGATGCTTCTTGCCATTTGATTAAAAAAGTATTGTTCATTTGTCGGATCGTTTCTGTTTAAACTATTTTGAAGAATGAGTCTTATGTTGGCAGAAAAATCATCTTATGCATTGTTGGTCTTATAACAGGAACACCACGTGACTGAGAAGAGGGAAGAACAGCCGGCCGCTATGAACGCATTTGATTTAATTTCAATGTCCAAAGGGCTAAACCTTGGCAACTTGTTTGATATTGAACAGGTTCATACAGCAGAGGCTATCTGGCTTTGGTTTGTCTGTTTTAGACGTTTTTTTTTTTTTTTGTGCACTAAATTTCACATGGTATAGACCCCATGAAATTCCATCCTTGCATTGATATTCACCTCCAAATTCAGACCAAATATTTTCTTAGCATTATTATTTCCTTGTTCTTTGGGGATTGTTTTGTGAAAAGGGTTTTAAATTTTGATAGTATTGACACATTTCACAACTATGCAAATAAGCAATGAGAAAAGTGCAAAACGTCAATCGTTTTCTTTAGGAGAGAAAGTGTGTTCTGCTATTGTTCTTTTTCTGTGCAGATTTCTTGATCTTGTCGTCTGGTTGTAGGGCTTTAAGAAAGAGACGAGGTTCACATCGAAATGTCCTGCCAATGAAATCATTCATAAGATTGAAGAAGCTGCAAAGCCTCTCGGTTTCGATGTACACAAAAAAAATTACAAGGTAACAAATTGCAGGCAACTTTTATGTTACTCAAGTATTTTTTAAAATCCACTTGAAACTAATGGTGGGTTCTTACCGTTTCCCTCAGCTGAGACTTGAAAATATGAAGGCTGGAAGAAAAGGAAACCTTAATGTTGCTACAGAGGTAATCCCACTATGCTATACCATTCCATGAAATACAGAATCAGTCCCTGGTGCAGCAATTTTGACATTTTTTGTTTCCTTATCAGATATTCCAAGTCGCGCCTTCGCTTCATATGGTCCAAGTTCGAAAAGCGAAAGGAGACACCTTGGAGTTTCATAAGGTACCCTTATCCTCTCCTGTCTTGTTTTCCTTTTCTTTTGTTGATTCCTTGCGTGTTTCTTAAGTTTTGATAACGGAGGAACTAATAGGTTGCTAACCATTTAATGCCGAAACATATCTCTCCTGCAGTTCTATAAGAACCTCTCAACTTGCTTGGAGGATGTCGTCTGGAAAACTGAGGAAGACATGCAAGAAACGAAGTGATAAATTGTGTCCACCCTGTCGTGTGATTAGCAATCCTTTTTTTTTTTTTTTTTTTAAAATGGTTTCTTGGGAATCAAGCTACTTGAACGGCTGCTTCTCCTATTGTTCTATATGTTCATTCTTTTTACTCCTCCTTTTTCTTCTTTTTCTTGTAATAGAAATGGACAGACATGGTTTTCACCAAATGTTTTCCCATGTTATTGCCATTGGAAAACATGTGGACATCATTTGATACCCCCACACAGTGGAAATGTTTGTCTTCGTCATTATCCTTAAAATATCAGTTTTGAAAAGGTTAAAAGTCAGAGAGTTCCCTCGTTCATTTTTCTTTTTCCACATTATATAGAGTGAAACTAAAGAAAAAAATAACCCTGAGATTCGATGAGATTTGAATGATTTGTAATTTAAATCTTGAAAATTTTACTCTACAAAATAAATTGGTAAAATGGTAAAAGACAATTAACTAAGAATTTTTGAAAATTAATATTCTGAATTAATTTTTCTAATTAATATAATTGATAAAAGATAATAATATTCTTAAAATTAAGAAAAATAATAAGGACTAATTTAATTTTAATAGAAAATATTATTGTTTTTTTTTGTATATATTAAAACTGATTAAAAAGTTAATTTATGGTATTAATTTTAAAAAATTCTTAATCTCAATATCATATATTATTTTGTAGAGACTAAATTTTAGACTAAATATTTTACAATTCAATCAATATATGTATATATATAATATTAAACTATGTAGAATATTAGATAGCAAATTAAAATAAATTACGAGGATCCGATACGATACATACGTGCATGGATAATGGCACATGTTTTACTGGATTTATTGTAGTGCATATTAGATTAGTGTTCACACTAAACAAATTCTTTGGAAGAAAACCATAGTACCTAAATATATTACAGTGCATTATACGTTACGTACTTGATGAAGGTGGTCACATAATATTAAAAGACAAATCCTTCAAAAATTTCAAGAAAAGAAGAAGTTAAAAATTCACTAATCTAGGATTTGTATTTTTTTTTAATTACAAATTGTTTATGTTACACGACAAGTATTCTTGCAAGAATCAAGATTATAAAATTATAAAATTATTTGAATAGTTTCATTCAGTCCTTAAACTTATAAAATTATTTGCTCTGACAAGACTTAGTGTAGTAAGAACTTTCATGGTTAAAAGTAAGATTTCTGTCAAATTAAATTAGTATACGAGTATTTCTGTTTGTGTAATTATATATTAGATAAAGTTTCAATAGAGATTTTTATTTTTGTTCTACTCTAATTTGGATCATTTAATTTTGATCTGACGGTTAATAATTTTGCAATTCTCTTTCTTTCTGAAAAAAAAAATATCTATCTCCATTATTTTTCTTTCTAAAAAATACTCGTGTCGTCACTCTCACAAGATGCCGAAGAGGGAGTTCTTTGATCTTCTTCTTGAGTCTCTCCTACTCCTCCCTTATCCTCCTTAATCTCATTAGGAGATGTGAGATTTTTTTTTTTTTTTTTAAATTCTAATAAGTTCAGATTTAGATATAGTTGTAATACCATGTTTATGTGGATTCTGTATTACCTAATTTTTTATCTGTATGAGTTTTAAATTTTGTCTGCTGGAACTTGAATTTGAGAAATTTTTCTTTAATTTAGATATGTAATGCCAATAAGTATTGGCTTTTTTTTTTTTTTTTTCCAACGAATGTGGATCTCATTTAGTGTTGGAATTATAATCTATACGCCAAGAAAGCAGTCTAAGTGAATGTAATTATTTGCTGGTGTTCCTTGTTATCTTCTTCTTTTGGAGAATTATGGTAATTGTTGTTGTTATTGTGTTCGTGATCTACTCTTCGTCACTTTTTTTAAGGAGTTTGAAATTGTGATACTGTAATTAAAATTTTTTAGCTTTTGTTAATATTATTGCCTTGAAAAGCCTGTTTTTATCAATATATATTTAGTAATAAATTTAATATAATTAATACCTATATAAATATAGAAAGTTTTCTAAAACTTAGAAAGATAGGAAACTTGTTTATGACTTAACGAGTTAGACAATTTTTTTGAAGTATACTTTTAATTCCCTTTTAAATTTTTTCCTAATATGCTTCTGTTTTTCCTTTTTTTTTTTTTTTTTTTTTTCCCCTTTGGGTTCAAGTATGTTATCTTAATATGTTTTCTCTTTGTTTTTTTTTTTTTTTATTATTTGTATAGACCATTCNTTTGTTCCCCTTTGGGTTCAAGTATGTTATCTTAATATGTTTTCTCTTTGTTTTTTTTTTCTTTTCTATTTCACGTTTTTCATATTTCAGTACATAATATTTGGAATAATTCTTCGCA
Organism: Parasponia andersonii; assembly: GCA_002914805.1. Taxonomy (NCBI): domain Eukaryota; kingdom Viridiplantae; phylum Streptophyta; class Magnoliopsida; order Rosales; family Cannabaceae; genus Trema; species Trema andersonii. The sequence goes on from JXTB01000030.1 coordinate 366,625, forward strand.
ACACATAGGCTTTTTTTGGTTTTATATATATTTTGTTAAGGACACACTTCTTAAAATTGAAAAAAAAAAACCCTAAAACTGGGGGAAAAAATTATGTCTATTACTAAATTGTTATAATTGGTGAAGATATCTTTCAAATATTTTGAATTCATGATGATCACGCTCTATGTTGTGCTAGTATCCATACAAAACAGTTCTTACCTGCAACATCATTTGGGGAAAAAAAAAATAATAATAAACCATCAAAATACATCTTATCCTATCAAAAATTCATGAACAAAACTAATATGGCTGAGGATCCCTGTCCAAAAATTATGTCTCAATTGATGTCTAACCCTTTAAGATAAGGCACGTAATATAACTGATTTTAATTATATTAAATAGAATTGCAAGGAGTTAACATTTGTTTCTCTTTCCTTTTTTCAGGCATCCTTCAGTCATCTGGTGCAATGGCACTAGATAATTTTTTTTTTGGGATCAATTTCATAATTTTAAAAATCAAATGACTCATCGTATATGCAACGATTCCAAGAGGTTATTTGTTGTTTGTCTTTAATTTGCAGAATATACTCTCTTTGTTTGTGACTAAAAATCAAACTCCATCTTTCTCACTTTTATTTTTGTTTTTGTTTTTTTTTTTTTTTTTTTTTGAACTCAAAGACAACAGTTAGCATTATTTGCATGTGAAAAGCATTCTTCCATTAGTTGATATTGATAAATTCAAAAACATTAAATATAGAAAATTTTTATCCGATCTCATAGTTGTGGGAATATATCTAAAAGGACTTAATTGCATTTGTTTGGATATCTCCATGACTCTAGTAATTGGTTCCTCTTGTGCTTGACGTTAAAGCAAAAAAACTAGTTCCATAAATTCCATAAAAGTAGATAAGATTCCCAACAAGAATTGAAAGGGAATGAGAATTAGAATAGGACTAAATGAGTGTGACTTGCTATGGTAAGTTGGAAAAACACACTTATCAATGGAGCAAAATAAAAGTCTCAATTAAAAATTTATATATATATATACATATATATTTATATAATAGGAACGAGTCTCTGATAGGAAAATCAATTTTGTTTTTAACTTTTAATTTAATTGTTACAATTAATCACATTGAAACGAATTTTAATATGAATTAAATAATAATATTTATTTTTGTAACCATCAAAAATTAAAATCTGACAGTCAAAATTAGATTGGCTATCGATATGAAATAAAAATAATCCATATATATATATATATTTGCATATATGGGAGCTGCTAGTGTAAAAGTCATTTTAGGCCCCTTTTTTAGATTCCGAAATTAGAACTAAATACCACGAGGCTGTTTGGCATCGTAAATAAAAAATTGTTTTTTGTTTTAAAAATAAAAATCTGTTTTATAAGAATAAATGAGGGTATTTGGCATTGTTATCTAGAATAATTTTTAAAAATAGGGTTAAAAAAATAAAAAATTCAAAATATTTTCTTAATTTTTTTTTTTAAAAAGAATAAAATAATTCTTTTATATGATTTTTATATATACATTCTTTTTCATCATTTTTTCTATCCTCCTTTATCCTCATTCTCTCTCATCATTTTCTCTCTCATAATTTTCTTTATCCTCATTCCTTCTCATCATTTTCTATCCATTCATTTTTTTAATCACATTATCTCTCCTCATTCTCTATTACTACTTAGTTTTTTTATAACTTTCTTTGTCTTTATATTCTTTTCTCATGCATTCTTATTACTTTTTTTTTTTGCGTGTTTTCATTTGTTTTTTTTTCTCAACACTTTTTATATCTTCATTCTTTCTTATCACTTTATCTCCCATTATTATATTTTCTTTAATGACTTTTCTTTCGTTGTTTCCTTACTTGAATTTATATATTGTCACTCCTTCTTGAATGTTTTTCTAAATATTTTTTTTATAATACAAATTTGATTTTTTATATTCATATAATTTTTTTCCCTAAAAAATATTTTTAGGAAATATTTGCCCAACACCCACGGTTTTCTGAAAATATTATAAAACTATTTTTGTTCTCATTTCTGAAAATACAACTATGAAAACAAGAAACAAAAAATAATGCCAAACAGCCTCTATGTTTTACAATTTTAATATCAAAGTTTGGATTCTACAAAATAATTATATAAATTAATATACTGTATTGACTCTTTAAATTATTTTGGCAATAAAAAATGCAATAATGCCTTCTAAATTAAGTAGAATAATAAAGGTTTATTTAGTTTTAATGAAAAATATTATTTTTTTTTTATTTCTATTAAAATTAATCAAAAAATTAGTTTAAGGTATTAATTTTCACAAATCTATTTTTTTTTTCCTGGAATGACACACGTTCTTAATCTAAAGATACTATTCCACGGAATCCAAATCTCCAAGTTAAAATTCCACAACATCCAAATTTGATTTTTTTTTTTTCAGAAAACCCTCAATTCTAATATGGAGTCTTTTGTTTTTTTATTTTTATTTTTTATTTTATTTTAGTGTGGGATCATGAACTGTTGCAGTCTTTTGTTTTTTCAATTTTTATTTTACTTTTGGTGTGCATGAACCTGTTGCACTACACGTGATTTATTTTCTTTGCTCTGATACTACACGTGATTCTTGCTCAATGGATGATAGTTTTGTCTCTGGACAAATTGGTCGCCGATTTGGAATATTCATACTTAAATTCTTAAATTTATATGGTAGGGACCACTGACCAGAAGGAGCTCTCAGATAATATTAATATGATTGTGGAATTCAATTAAGCCAATTTTTATTTTTATGGAGGAAGAGGATGATAAGGATCCGCCGTATTTAATAATATATAATGCTGTCTATATACTAAGGTAAGATAGGAAAGGAGCAATGTTGACATAATTACGATTATGGGATGGCCTAGAAACTTCTATAGCCAAATATGTTTTTCTAGCCTGGCCCCTCCCGCGTGGTGACATGTGCCACGCCCTTAATCAAATTCATCCAAATGTTTGTCATTGTCATTGATTTATAGGATAATGATACAAAAGTATTCTGTTTTTTTTTTTTCCTAAAATTTAACTTAATTTTTCTATAAATTAGAATCTTGACATTTTAAATATTCGCAAATGTGTTTTTTACATAGACCAATTAACTGATTTTAACCGTAAAAAGATCGTTTTTTCCCTTATCAAGCCTTTAAAACATTTCAAACAGTAATATTAAAATCNTTTTAATAAGTTAATAAGAAATAATTCGGTCTATTTACTCTCTCACGTACATTTGTACAGATTTTAAATGTTAAAGTACTAATTTACCTCCCCCCCAAAAAAAAATTTCAGAAAAGTCGGTATTTTTTTTTTGTTCATTATCCCTTGATTTATTTATTGATCTATTATAAATATATGGCTATAATTTTTTGTTTTCAAAATTTCACCCTACATTCTTTCCAAGACACGTAGTGTGCTATGACCAAAGCAAGGAATCTCTTATACGTACATAATAATACGAATAATACGAATAATATGGGTTTGATTGTTAATCATTTTGTCCTTGTCGTGAATTCGCTATTTCATTTTTGACTTTATTCATGACTGTGTTTCAATAATCTTCCTACGACATTTTGTAATTGTTGAGCATCTTCTCCGATTAACATTAAAATGGGATACTTTTGGAGAAAAGTATACCACAGCTATTTTATATATGAAAGGTATATATTGGTACATATTTCATGCATAAAAATTATACTTAAAAATCTGAAAGCACAAAAACGGGTAGTAGATTTAAATTTCTCCTCAATCTTTTTGGCATTATCTTAGAGCAAATTTGTTGCTTTCAATATGATATGAGATATAAATTCATAACTATTGTTGTGAAGGTCACAAAAGGATTTGTCAATTCTTTTAGCATAAACGGTCTCTCATGACCGCAAATATAAGCCAAAATTTTGATGCGAAGCATGGTGGGGCATTTCTTGGTTTTTATGTGTGGTAGATAAGAGATGTATGTGGACCTTGTTGCTACGCCATTCTCATGTCTACCATAATGGACATAACATCATACTTGTGATCTTTCTGTCTCTTTTCTGCTTTTCAATATGACAAGCAAATTTTCCAAGAAAAGTTAGAATTCTTATTTTAAAAAAAAATAGAAAAGAAAAAGAATCTTGTCAGTCATTACCACTAATAATTTAACATGAAAAAGGAAAGGAGCAAATTTCAATACAACAAAATTCCCAGCCTCCCTGCCTCTCAACAATTTAGCTGACTGAATGACACAACACTCTTGTCACCATACAATATATCATTATCAAGTATTAAGAATATTTTTGGTAAAGAAGCTACACATAATTTGCAGGGAAAATTTTGAATTTGTTCACTATCCAGCCAGAGCATCTGACAATAACCATGCTTCAACCACTTTTTCCTACTGTTGGTTGATAATTACTCCGGAATTCATAACACATCTACCAGAAGGGAAGGGTGAACATGAAAATAAATAAGAGGGAATGATAGCAGTTGTTATCTACCGGCTTGACGCATCAAAGAAAAACAAGCAGAGGGTCTTCATCAATTCTAGAATTGTGATTATAAAGCTCGATCTTTATCCCACCTTTTAAGGAACAAAACAAAAGCCATACATTTGTGCTTTGAAGAACCAAATAAATATTCCACTAAATGAAACCTATAACCAGGCTGCTCTTTTTCCACATTTTGCTTTGGGGTGCCCCATCACACTCATGTTTCAAGCAGCCTATAAACTGTAATTTCTTGCTGCTTGAAATACCGTCGATCCTCTTCATCCACCAGGACCAGATTAAGATAGTATTTGACACTAAACTTATTGTTAATATTGCGATATGTCGGTGTAAGTTCATATGGACTTAGGAATAGTCTAACAGGAATTGATTCTCCTGTAAAATAACCAGTGATCGAGATGGTAAGATAAGAGTAGCACGATAGTCGACAACAGCGCAAAAGGAGTAATTCATCCTTTGGTTTAATATCTCCCAAGACAAAAGAGCTAAGCAATTAAAGAAAATAGAATAAACAAGCGACATAAACAATCCAACAAACAAGCATCTACCTCACCTCCATTGCCAAAAGGAGTGAGACTAGGCTGCTATAACACTACATCACCCAGCAGGGACAACAATAACAAACAAGCAATTATGCAAGTAACGGAAAATAACAACTGCTAGCGAGTGGTGTCACATGCGTTATTAACATGTCTGACCATCCATTATCCCGGGAGCTGTATGGACCCATTGTAGGGCCCACCTTACTGGATAGTGAATATGCATCAATCACGTTTGATGCTAGCAAGCCAACAGCATGAATTTTATTTTGGAAAATACGATTACAACTCTTTTCTTCAAAAATTTCTAATTTGTCTACTGTTTGTTATAGCATAGTTGAGTAACAACAATTCTTACACTTGATACATTTGATATTCTACTTGTCGATAAAAAGAAGATAAATATTTATGTAATTATAAGAAAATGGTAATCTTATCACATGCCGCATCAAAGAAAGATCAAATGACAGTTAGTATAATAAGGGATAACAAGACTTCTGCAAGAAAACAATTCAAAATGTGCTAGGTTTTCTGAAAACCAAATCAATATAAATAACATCACATGGTATGTCAAACAAAGTCAGTAGTATAAGAAAGTCCTTACCTCTCACAGGAGTACCATCCATCAACTCAAATTTTGCCAGAGTCTCCGTTTCGACATATGTATTAGGACCTGATCCAGTTGACTCTCGCCGCCTGATCTCAAGCTCCATATTTTTTATCTTGATTCTCACAAGAAGAAAGTATATTTTGCCAAGTATGACATCTTTCAGGTGAAACCTTAATAATAGAAAATTTAAAAACATGAAATCTTCTTCAAGAAACATAGAATTAACAAAAACAACATGAATTTTTTGTACGTACTTGCTTTTATTGTACTCAAATTCGATGTGTAGGCAATCCTCAATTCCAACTTCCATCTGCAAGAAGAATAATTTTAGTGTACAGAGGCCAAACAAAGGAACAATAAGATGGAACACGTTTCTTTTAGCAGTATGCCTGCCGATAAATCATGAGAAAAAGACATATATGCAGTTTAATATTACTTCCCCACGGAAAAATGTTAAATGATGAACAGGGCAGACTTTAATTTGGTCTTAATGCCAAACACATGCTACTGAACCTCGTGATACACAATAATTGGCAGAAAACTGGCCGTGTGTCATAGGAGTGATTAGGTACCAATATCAATGGAAGTTTATTAGAGTGATCTTGTCAGACAGAAGCACTGACACAATACCAATGCAACTACAAGCGCTAAAAACGAACTTCACCAGCAGTGCAAGAGTTTCACTTGGTGGAGTTCAAAAATTGAAATGATTGCATTGACGTGAAAAAGGCAGGCCTATATGTTTTTTATTTTCATTTTGAGCCATGATTAGATACTATACAACAGTTATTAGCTTTTTCTTATTAGTTGGACTTGGACTGCCTACATAAACTAATCCCTTCGTAGTTGACTTAAGTTTGGCAGTAAGAGTACAGACAAAATATCCTAGTCTTCTCTCCCACAGCACCCTCTTATTTTTCCCGTCTTTCTCCAGTCACCTTATTCATTTTCTCTCTTCAATCTGTCTCTTCTTCTCTTCCTATCCGGTACTGCTTCGACTCAAAGAATGTGATCATAAGACAGATACAGGGCATGGGTTTGAACACATTAAGCATGTAAAAGTTTCAGGTATACAATTTGCAGAAAATAGGCATACATCAGACCACCAGCAGTGCAAAGCAAATACAAGATCTGCATTGGATGCACACGTGTGAGTTTCAACTTTCAAGATATTACACTTGTTTCACTCATTAAAATAGTATCAGAAAACCATTCCAAAATTGCAAATTGCATTCACAGGAAGTCTCGCATCAATCATCTGAATAAAAATAAGCAAAATAATCATAACACATAATAAGACAAATACCTTAATGCTGTTATTAATTGATGGAGGTGGAGTGTAGTTTCGAACCTGATGCCAAATAAAGAAGTCAAATAAATGAAAAACAAAAGATGCTATATGATGCATTAAATTAACACCCTCAAATGTAAGTTCTGAGAAAACAAGATTAAGAGGATTAACATACATGGAATGGTATCAAGTAAAGCATTTTTCTCCATAGCAAGACAAACATAAGGGCCAAAGAGGACTGTGCAATTGAATAAGCTTCTTAGAAGGTGGAAATTTGCGAAATTCGAGATTTTCTTTTCAAATATCATAGGGTCGGCATCCAAATCCAAATTACTTGTCCACTCAAAAGTATGGAATTAATTCAGACTACAACTTCTGAATTATGAGTGCAGTAACATCCAGACCAGAAGATATTAAATTAAGATAGCATATCAATGCATTCAATCATATGAGTTAAAGTAACTAGCCTCTTTTAAAAGTTGCTCTTTCATTATGCCTATTTGATCAACTTCCCTCGACGAAGACAAAGTTTTACAAGGTAAGAGAGTACTCTAAGCAGTAAAAAGGACAGTATTGATGAAGATAGTCACTTCTGTGTGGCTCTTATATTTTGCTAGTCTATATAGATGACAGAGCCTTTATCCCAAAAATGATATGGAGCCATGTTATTTAGGTAATAATTACATATCGCATTTAACTTGTGGCACGATAAATGAGAACATGGCTTAAACATAATGGATTACCACAAAATCCTGGCACTCCACAATGTTGCTAACATAATTTCGACTAACTGTCACTTTTAATATGTACCTGCAAGATTTCCAGAAATGCTAAGAGTTAAGAACTTTGCTTTCCCAATCACCTTAAGATATATTAAGTCAATTTTATACATCCCAATGGGATTATAGAAATGCCAAAATAGCAAATGTATGCCACAAGTCATGTGCTATCAAGAAATGGACGACTCTATTAAACCAAACCACCATCAATTTAAAAAAAAAAAAAATGACTATGAAGTTGCAAGAGCTCTGAAATCATGGGCACTGAGTTCAATATAGTAAGGTAAGCAAGACAAGACAATGCAAGAAATCAACTTCAAGGGTGTCATATTAGCTCATCAAGCAAGGAAATACTACATTAAACAATCTATTAATAGATAACATCAAATGTCTTGGTGCAATGCACCAGTTACCGAGGTAGCGTACCTAAGCCTTACATTGACTCCATTGTATGACTCGTATGACATTTCAACACTGGAAAACTCAAAGGGATATGTTTTGTTCTCATACAATTCACCCGGAACATCAAGTTCACGTACTGCAAAGAATAAAATGGAGATTAATCCCATTTGGGACCTGACCTAGCAACAAGAATAAAAATAAAGCAAAATCATACCATTAATCACATTTAAAAATAAAATTCCATATAAACTTAATCTCAATGAAGAATGAGAAATAGAAAAAAATAATAATAATTATATTACATTGAATGACAAGAGAACTGTAAGAATTAATTATTACTTATTAAACTAGTCATAGTCAATATTCAAAGAAAATAACTAAAGAAAAAAGCGTCAAAGGCTTACCTAGAGAGGTGAAGTCATAAAAGTTGCCTCTGTCAAAATACAATTCTGAAAAGGGGGAACAACGTGGTTAGAACTTAGAATACCATCATATCCAGTGACCAAAGAGACATGATTTTCAGTTTCCAAACTATGCAGTACACTTGAAAGAATAGCTTGGCCCAACCTCTTCTATACTAGAAGAAAACATAACAATGCTATTCATTTGTAAATAGAGGCAATTAATGACTTAAAAACATAACATTCTCAATATCCATCTCTACATTAATGAGAGGAAGGTGGATTTTATTTAAACAAAAAAATAATAATAAAAAAAAGTGAGAAACTTGATGATTATGAAGCTTCCGAGAAATGTTGAGATTTCACTAATCCTCAATGATGGTTGTTTTCAAGGGGTGCTAGCTTATGTTAGCTCTATTTGTCTNGGTCAATCTGATAACACCCAAGTTAAAATTACAGAAAGAGGTGCCTAGATCTGTCAGAACTTGCACCACTGTCTTTTTTATTTTTTTTTCCTTTTTAATTTTGAATAGGGAGAAAAACTAAGGTAGAGTAAAAGTGGAGGACAATGTATACTCCAAAACAAAGGAGAAACCGAAATACAAGACACATATTATCAAACACCCTTCCGACTCAGTAACAATAAAGACATACAAATATGTCGAAAAATCCTTTTTGTACACTCATAACCACGCCAGAGCTTTGCAACACTATCAGAATGCTCATTCCAACCAGCATCCTTCTTTTCTACGCTAAACCCAATCACTTCCATATCAGTGCAAATTGAAAAAGCAATGCGCATTTTCCTGTCATCCATGCTACATCAAATTGTGAAAACCCTCTCTAACGGTAACAAAATAATTTTTTCTTCTAGTTCTGACTTACTCCACATTTTGGAGCAATAGTTTGAGAAATGTTTCCATTTTCCAGAAAGTATTTTACAACACCACAGTATCAAAGTACCAAGTTTGGAAAAGTGAATTGGCAGGCCTTCTTCTATTGAAGTACATGATTTCATCAATTCTTGACTCTTTTAAAGGTCCCACAACTTTGCAGTGAATTTTAAAATCAAAGGGGCCCTCAGGGTTTAGATCAATACTCACTGTGGCTCACAAGCCAACAGTTTGTATTCAAAATAATGCACAGTTAGATTATCTAAGAACCAATTCAAATATAATCATTGTTTAATCAATCTGATAAAGTTTCCCCTTCATAAAGTAAGCTCTCTTTCTCTCTCTCTCTAATATTTTTCATCTCAGAAATTTTAGTACACCAATAGAGGAGATCAACAATGAACAGAGAAACAAACAAATGATTTCAAAAAACTACGATGTACTAGTAACAGATTTTTTATTATTTTTTTATTTTTCTTGAAAGCAATAACTTCTTCTTATTTTATTTTATTTTTTATTTTATTATCTTGATGAAACATATACATTACAGGCTTTCAGAAAATTCAGCACATTGGTGCATGTCTATATGTGCAAAGTTTATCAATACGACAAAACCCAATCCTAGAATGTGTTCCCAATCCCATTCCATACTCTACTTGTAAAGGAACAAAGAAAACACCTGCAAGAACATAAACATTCTTCTCTAAACATAAGAAAGAAGGCTCAATATCTGTGAAGATAGCTCACCTATTTGGCCAAGGAGCTCAATTTTAACACCATTATGTTCCAGTTTCTTCCCTTGTATTGGTTCTATTAGAACCTGAGCACAGAAATTGCTAGAGTCAACTCAAATAACTGCAACCAGAAAAATTTTCCACAGCCACTTTGGCTATACCATTCATCAGAAATAAAAAGGCATACTAATCAATGATGTGACAAAAATATACCTCCCCAACAATGTTTTCTTGGCTTTGGAAGAGGGGAGCCATAACTGTTTGACCATTTTCCTTTTTCAAGGGAACCTACAAAAAATAAAGAAAGAAATAAATAAAAGGATATATAACAACGTGCAAGGTTAAAGGTAAAATGCTTTCAAAAACGAACTTAAGAAAAGCATTTAGCATGTTTAACATTTTATTTTAATGGCTATGATCTATTAACATAGATCTATAATTGTATGCTAATACAAACAGGAGTTATGCTTCCTCCAAAATGCTAAGTACTGAACACAATTCCCAAAATTATAGACTCAAGGAAATAGACAACTATGCTGTCCATTATTGGTTTACTCTATTGACACATATTCATCTAATTAACATCACAGGAAAATCAACAATAAGATGATCCTTATGATGACCACTATGTACAAGAAAGCTACTCAAACTTGATGACTTGTGTTAATTCAAAACGTCTCAACTTAACCAGCCAGCAAATTCACTCACCTACTTGTCATAATTAAAACTTTGAAGAGAAAGGAAACACGAAACAAAACCTTCAAATCATTAGCTTAACGGCTGTGTTTTCAGAGATAAAACAGAGTTAATCAATTCTTTGTTACATAAATTCATATGTTTGTTAACAGGAAGCAACTTGCTATCAGTCAGAAAAGTACACAACAGCACTAACCACTACACACTTGTATAATAGCTCACCCAGCAAAAATCATATCATTTGACTTCCTCTCCAACCCAGAGAATGGGAAGCACCTAGATAAACAGGTGCTAAAATTTTTTCACTATAACTGTTGACAGACGACATTTTGCTTTTTTACAGTGAGTAAGAACGGGAAATAAAAACTAATAGAAAGGATGCTTATGAAAGTAGAGATCTCAGGACAGAGGTGAGGGAACAAAGTAGAAATATTGACAGCACAAATCAAGATTCGGCGACAAATAAGAACACCAGCTTCCAATGAATGACACAGTTGTTAATGAAGATTTGATGTTTCCTTTTGTGGTTAAAAGATATTTCACCCCAACTAATACATTTCAACAGTAGGTAAAGCAATAAAGCTAGATAACTGAAACTAAGCTGGTACAACCAGGAGGAAAAAAATATGCTAAAAGGATCCCAAAAAACCAAAAATAGTGCATATCAGAAATAGAATTTTTCTTGAGCAGAAAATTCACTATCATAAACTGCCAAATCTATTCCTAAGAAGGGTTTGTTCCAAGCTCCACAAATCAATAGAAGGTAAATTTAGCTACTTCAAACTGGTGGAACCAAAAAGGGACTAAAAGATCATAGTTTTTGAATGTTCTTCGATTGCTTGGTTTAGGAGAGGTCTTCAAACATCTAGTAACTGTCGCACATATCAAAGAACTATAACTGAATCCAATACATACAAAGTAAATAGTGTTCGCATCAAAAAAGCATATTCCTCACTTATTATAGGCTATAGCAAAAACATAACAAAAAATTCCCAGTAAAAATCTATTTATGTTAGTAAAGAAGCTAGTATTTTTTTGCAAGATAACAATAACAACAAACAACAGAAATTCAAAAAATTTGCGTCTAACAATAGATTACCTGCTTGCGACTTCTTCCGTCAGCAAATGAGATTGAAATATTACATGCTGGCTTAAACGCTCCAATAAGGAAATTCTGAGTGACAATGATGTAGAAAATTTTATAACTAGAACTGCTTCATACAGATGTACAACATAACAGAACAACAGTATCTTTCTTATATGTGCAGTCAAAAAACTTTACCATGATATTATAGTTAAACTTCGTACTCAAACTTCGTCATGCATGAACCACCTGGAAATGGAAACAAATTTAAATATCAACTTCAATTTCAAAATAATATATCTAGAGCCCAACAAAGTTTTCACGTCCAGAAAAACATTTGACATTGATATTATCGGAGTGCTTAACATAATAGTATTTGTCAAGTCATGAATTAGTGACAAAATTGCAAAATTATAGCATGGAATATCCATTTCTCATTTCTTGCATCTGATAAAATGCAGCAACAAGGGTATACATATGATATGGGCATTTTACACTTTTTCCCCCCTAATTTTAATATACTTTCACACACTAATGTGCGCGGACAAATTCACACAATATATAACAAGAGTGTAATAATTACAAACAATCAGCTAGCGGCAGTTAATACTTAAAGATTGCATCATACAAGAATCATCCTACTTTGACTGTCACACATGAACTGAGAATTGCATTGCTCAATCTAAATTCCATAAGCACAATTGCTAGGGAAAAAATCTTCAAGTTCACTACTTATTTCGGGGGGAAAAACATTCTCTTATCAGAAAAATGAAGGAAAACTTTTATAAAACGCAACTAATGTTGAGAGTTGGCCAACGGACCACACACTACAAACAAACTCAAACTTCCGTATATAACTATATCATCAACGTTTTTCATTACTATCCTACTATGTTAACATTTTTCAAGCATTTCTCAAAAATTACTGTTAAAAGGGTGCAAAACTACAATAATTTTAACAAATTGTTCAAGAACTGCTCTAAGGATTCTAAATTCAACAGCTAACAGATCCTAAATATAAACATAGAGAACAAGGAAACCCGTTACAGATGCAGATTGGGGCAGCAAATAGATTACATCCTAAACTTCTTGCAGGTAATTTTAGGCCATCATCAGTTTTCGGGCTGAATCTTAATCTGAATCTGATACTATTTCAATTAAAGCTATAATGGGCAAGTTTCCAATCGATAGTCTAAAGAGGCATCAAGTCCTGAGAATCGTATGATATCCAAAAGACTAAACAAGCCCATGTTAATCATTTTTCCACTCATCCTCTTCTTCCATCTAACCTTAATGATCTATATGTTCATAACCATTTAGAACCAACCAACACCAACTCCTACTCCTATCCCATATTCAATAGGCTCCTATCCTATGATTCTAGTACGTGAGTGAACTCATTAATTATTCTTTAAAAATTACAAAATAAAAAAAAAAACAAACGAACAAACAAAATCATTGATTAAAACTGAATTAAGGAACAAAGTTACCAGAATTTCCTCGAATCTTATTACCAAATTAAACAAATTAAAGAAGATTGAACTTAGACTACTCTAAAATCCATAGCACCACATCGTATATACATATATAAACACATAAATATATACACATATATAAAGAGAAAAGAAAATACCTGGAGCATGTGGATGAAGGTAGGGCTTGGAACTAATGTAGCTACTGTTATAGAGTTGGAATTGGTGTAAGCCGAAGCAGATCATAAGTTGGGAAGGTTTGACTCTTGATTTTCTTCAAGACTTCAACAAATAGTCAGAGTCTCAACTCTGCTACGATTCGATGCATTTGTTGGCCCGCAGCCATTTCCTCCGATACCTCCGATTTCCAGTAACATTTTTACACGTGTGTTTTACGGCGGCATAACTGGGTCTTATTCATTTAACATTCATTATTTATTATTATTATTATTATTATTATTATTTGCTTTTATGGCACTAACGGTGTATTAAGTATTTAATTTGGAGTAATTTTGTTTTCAAAATTTTAATTATAATTATAAAAGAGCTTAATTTGAATTTGAACTGGATAGCTATATTCACTCGTAATGTAATATTATGGCACCCCTTAATTTAATAGAAGGGAAAAAAAGATAATTCAATTAAATTTATTAATTTAAAAAATCAAATTATCCTCATATTCTCGTGCATCCGTCTATCTTCTTAATCTTCTCAGATTTCATCTCTTTTAATCTTTAATTAATTGTATCAAATAATTTTTTGAATCTTGACCTCAAAATATTTTTTTCCCTCACTAATCATTATTTATCTCCGTGTTTATTTATTTAAGGCTTCTCTATGAATCATTTAAAAACAAAAACAAAAAAAAAAACTCTGTAACTGTTTTTTTTATCTTCTTTTTTGCTTTACCATAATTTTTGTTTATAATAATTAAGCCTTTGTAATTTTTTTTTCCTTTTATAATGTCACCTTTTTAATATAATTGAGAAAAATCTATACTAGAAATAAGTTACAAAAGCATAGAAAAGCGCTAAAAGGGAAAGAAAAAAAAAAAGAAAGGAAAGAAATTGAAACAAATGAATTCATATTTTGTTGGTAACTTTAACATTATCAAGGAAATTAAGTTCGAAGCAAATAGATCAAACTTAAACCTAGACGATGCTTTCCAATAATTTTCTATATACAAAATGTTTCTTTATATGAAGCCCCCCAAAAATTACGAAGAAGGCCCTAGGGTGTACACTGTACTCTGGAGTATAGAAAATAATAATGTCTTTTTAAAGTTTTATTAAATTGTCTTAATTAGTAATTTTACAACTAAATAAAAATGCTTTTATATTTTTATAGGGTGCAAATAAAACTCTCTATTTAAATTTCTAAATTGTCTAAATTATAATTTACTATTAAATTTCAGATAAAATACACAAACAAAGAGCATCTGAAATGGTATCTGAAACATAATTGTAGGAACTGGGGCTTTTACATAGCAACACCATGGGCTTCCGTCATGGATACCAGTTCTAAAAGCACTCTTAACGAAATAGTCATATTTCCACTGTACGTTAAGAGCCATTTTTCCACTTCACTTTAATAAATGTTCATGTATTTTATTTTATAGCAAAATAGCTAAATTTATGAGTTCCAAAATATGTATATTAATTTTATTATAATAGATATCATGTATACTTTGTATAAAACTACTATGATTGCCATTTTGCCATAATAATAATATATATAGCAAATAGTTCAGTCTATTAATTTCAATATATATATATATATATATATATCAGATATTAAATAGACATAATGGCATAAAAATACCATGATTTTTAACTATTATGTGAAAAATACCCCAATTTTTGAATTTTTATAAATTAATACCCTAAGTTTTGAAGTTCTTGAGTTTGAATTCTACAAATTAAGACCATCATATTTGAAACTTCTGCAAATTAATGCATTATATTTTTCAAATATGAGGGTATTAATTTGTAGAATTCAAAAGATAGGGTATTAATTTACAAAATTTTAAAAGTAAGAATATTAATTTATAGAAGTTCAAAAATTAGGGTATATTTTATAGAAAAGTTAAAAGTCAAGATATTTTTATATCATTAACCTTATTAGATATATTCAATTAAGTAATTGATGTATACTAGCATAAAACCCGATTAGTAACGTATGAGGTATTTAACTTAAAAATAAATTTTGCTATAAAAATAAAAATATGGACATTTTATTAACATAAGGGTAAAAAATAGCTTTTTGTTATAAATGATAGCTATTTTCTTTAAAAAAAGGTTGTCAAAAACTATTTTCAATATACCATCCTCCAAAACTACTAATTACCTTTTCTTTTAAAAAAAAAAAAAAAAAGAAGAAAAAAAACATAAATATTGGGATGATTTGGCAATGACAATTTTTCTAGCCCAATATTTAGTATACGACCAAACTCAAAAGTTTCTACTTAAATATTCAACTTACTTAATGATAAAAATAGAAATATAATATATTCCACTACTAAAACTTTAAAAGAAATGGACATTTAGCTATAACTTTTAAAATATGGACATTTACTTGTAGTAATTTAAAAAATTAGTCATCTACTTAATTTTCTCTAAATAACCATATGGAGTGCCTAATTATTTACTAGTATCATTTAGTTTTTTTTTCCACGGTATCTAAATGGGATAACTAGGCTGGGTAGGAATTTAGAGGATTGTGTTAGATTCATAGTAATTTTTGGTAATTTTTTCTAAAAACTGTACAAGAGTTAAATCTTTATTATTATTTTTTCTTTTGAACTACTATTCATGAAGAAGCCCATCTTCATATTTGATATTTAATTTGGGTGGAATTGAATGGAAAGTATTCCATTACTTAGTTAGGTTTCTTTAAGTAATAGAATAGCTAACTTTCAAACAAAAAAAAAAAAAACAAAAGAAAAGAAGGGAAAGAAAAAAAAAAAGCTACTCTAACAGCATTCCTCTACATTGATTGCATTGTCATTACAAGGGTATGTTTTGGTTTGAAGCAGTGAGTTTTGAAATGGACTGATTATTCTAAGAAAAGACAGACTCTCTCAATTATTTGGTTAAAAATCAACGAAGGAATCCATGTCCTACCCCTACCACCTAAGAAATAAGCATAGCATCCGTCGTTAAACTTAAAATTTTTTCATTTTATTCGACTTTGTATTCGTAACACACTCATATCCAAATTATCTTTTGACAATTTATTTTGGGATATACACTAATTTTTGGGATTAGCTCTAAGATATTTTAGTCCTAAATAATCATTAGGTTAGTATAATCTAATAAGGCCACAACTGAATTAATTGCTATTATGATTTAGAAATGCAGGAGTTATATGGCCAAAAATTACTGAAAGCAATGACACGTAGAAAGTCATATAAGTAACTTCAAGTAGTGTCAATTCTTTGGAAATGACATACAACTCAAAACAGTAAGCCGTCCATTTAATATCCTTTGGAGGCAATATACGACATACAAGAAATGACATACGACATTCTGGTAGCAACATACGATATTCTAGAAACGACATATCACAGTATGAGAAAATGATATGTTGCCTTAAGTATTTTTCTTGGTCTAAAATGACACCAGTTTCATCTAAAATGATAGACTAATGATATAAAGATATCTCAACCTTTTGAATAAATAGTTAGACTTTTCTAATTATAAACTTGCCACCACATCAAGTTCTATATTTTTCTAGAATTCCTTAGTTAAGAAGTATGTAAACTTTCTAAGTTTATGACGACATCTTATCTACTTGTCCTTACAAGGAGAAGTTATCAATTGTAAGAGGATAATTAGCATAGGACTTGACAAATGTCAATTAGCTTAATTGAGAAGGCCACATGTAAAGTCTCTCTTTTATAAACCATACTATCCTGACGCATTGTTTATATATATATATATATATATATATATATATATAGGTACATAATGGTCTCATAAAAGGAGGGGATATATATATATATATATAGGTACATAATGGTCTCATAAAAGGAGGGGTCATCAGGAGATTAATACACTTTTTCTCTTTTATTCTTTGGCGCACTCTCTCATTTCACTGTTAACTTTTATTCCTATATTTCTTTGCTTCTTCTTCCTTCTGATTAATATTTTGAGTCAAAAACCAGGCAAACTTCATCTCCTACCCGAGTTATTAACTTCACTTGCCATTAACTTCTTTGTTTTTCACGTAAAATACTCATCAACCATTATTATATATTTCTTCATCAACTTTGACTTGATATCATATTTTCCTTTTAATCTCTCATATTTAAATTCATATATATATAAATATATATACACATGTATTTACATTGGTATTATTATATTATTAGTCTAGTATTATTGTTAGCTTTGCATTATTATTAATATTATTATTAGAATCATATACTATACATCATTGTGAACTTTGGGCACCGAGCTATTCTCTACAACTTTGTGCTTGACTTGTAGCATAAGTTTAAGATATTGTGCTCTTTGTAATATTAATATATCTTTTAACATAAATGTCTTATATTTCTATATCTTGGTAGGTAATTTGTATTATTATTCTAAGTACGATTAGTTATCCCGCTTCCTCTTTCCTGTAAAGTAATTTGTATTGCTACTTCAAGTGCAATCGGTTACTTTGCTCTCCTTTTAATTGTTGTGTATATTTATTTAGTGATTTGTGTTGTATTTTCCTTGCAACCGATCACATCACTTTACTTAAATTTTAGCACTTTAATTTAAGTTATTTATTATTATTTCTGATAATATGGCTGGACTTATAGCCTTGTAATTCTAACCCTCCTAATTAAATAAAACTGGCATATGGACAGTATCTCCTTCATTAGTTTCTAATTTTTTTTTCTGTACTTTATTTTTGTTGCTAATTTCTAGTTGATGTCATAGTCAGTTTATTTGCCTCTGTTAACTTTTAATATTATTTTACTTCCGTTTATTCTTATGCATACTAAGTGAGTCATCCTTGTAACTGCTAATCTTGTTGAGATACATAGGAAAAGTTGTCCTTATGGTGATTGCCTATCTTTTCGACGTGTGGAAGTATTATGATAACCCTTTTTGTTATGCATTTTAATGGTCTAACCTAATTATCCTCTACTTTATTTTAATTAAGTACAAGTTACACTAATTAATCTAGAGCAAATCTCAGACCTCGAATATTAAAAGGTGACTCCATTGGGGAGTAGCCAAAGGGAAACTAAAGTTTCTTTGGTGTTCCCAAGATCTATAAAAGTCATACCATATCTCTGTCCATTTTATTTCTTAGACCCCTATCTTGTATACCAAAACTCTGCCCGTTTCATTTCTTGAAACTCTGTTTTATCTATCGAAACTTTGCCAGTTCCATTTCTCGTAGCTTTGTTTTATATGCCAAGATTTTGTTTGTTCCATTCTATATTTCTTTTTTATTATTCTCTAAATTTCTTATTATTGAAATCCAATTTCTTTCTTTTTTTTCTCATTTTCTATCATTTCAAAAATGATTGATCAGTAACAATAACCACCGCAACAATAAAAACATTCAAATCCCGAACTGGCCAATCTCATCAATAGTTTAGCAGCCTCCTTGAGCAGTCTTCGCCAATCTCAAGAGGATATACAATTGTCTCATATCCAAGTTCTTCAAAAGTTGACTGATTTAGGAAGGGTAAATGGAGCAAAGTCATGCACCCCAATTCTACTCAATTAAAATGACACTCCACAAACACGAACTAATCAAAACCCTAATCTACCTAGGGCAAGTGGAAATAATGCCACCACCACTACCGTAGTACTAAATGATATCAACAACGGTGTTTCACCAAATTTTATTACCAAAGAACAACTTCAAGAGATACTCAAAATTGAAGCTGAAAAAGCCAATAAGATTGTAGCAACAATTAATTTCCAACCTCTCTATACTCCTTCTATTATCCTAAAATCGTACCCAAAGGACCATTTTAGTCCTCATTTCAAGAAATTTGATGGTATAAGAGGCAATTCTAGAGAACACATAATCAACTTCCTCGATGATCTTGGAGCCTATACCAATGACCATAACCTCAAGTTGAGGGAGTTATCAAAATCTCTCACAGATCGAACTTATTCATGGTTCATCATTCTGCCAGTCAATAGTATCTCTACTTAGGAAGAATTAGTGATAATTTTCTGCACCAAATTCTTTGTGGCTAAATACAAATTAGAGTTGGCCGATCTTGCTACTGTAAAGCAACAAGAAAATGAATCGCTCACTAGTTATGTGACAAGATTTATGGAGACAACTCTTGATTGTAAGGACATAGTCTCTAAAAAGGGATTCATTTGTATATGTGTTAATGGAATGCTAATGCATATAGAATTCACATTGAGAATAATATTATCACAAACTTTGTCGATCTCATGTTTCAAATAAGTAACATTGAAGCTTAGATGTCAAAAATGTATGTGCCTATGCCTATCAAGAGAATTCATACACCAACTTCCGATAGAGCTCCACCTTTTGAAAGAAGAAAACAAGTTGTCATAGTCAATAGATAATAGCCTATGAGGAGAAATTCACAAATCCCTCTGGTAATTCCTTTCACTGATTAACAAATCAATATACTAGTCTAAGCATGGATAGAAGATAGAGAAGTGTTTTGTCCATCAAGAACAACTCCTCCCATTCCAGAGCAGTTGGCGAATCCTTGCTACTATTTGTTCCACAGGAATATGGGCCATCCCACATCTGACTGTTATAAAATGCGGAGACATTATCATTATAAGGCTTAAAGAGGAGAAATAATACATGAAGGACAACAGTAAAAGGCTGAAGTTAATCCTTTCCCAAATCATAGGGGAGGACAAGTAAGAGTTTGTACTACTATCGAGACTCTTGAAGATAGTCAAGCTAAAGCACAAAAAATTATTGACATTATAAGCAAGCTTATGAACTCTCAAGTGTTCAAAAATCTCTTTGATACTTTAGAATTCAATAAGGAAGCCCGCAAAGAAGCTACACATTCTATTTTTCAAATATCTCAATGATTGGATCCATAGTGCTGCGCAGTCAATCATGCAGTGGGCTGAATTACGAAGAATAATGAGAAGATTATCACTTTTTCAGAAAAAGATGCGTAAATCTTTATAGAGCACCAACTAAGTTCCATGTAATTGATATAGACGTTTCTTATCATTTGTTATCAAGAAGATCGTAGATTTACCAAAATCAGGTAGTTCCTTCCATTCTCCATCAGTTCCTGAAAGCTATAAAAAGCAAGAAGGAAATCTTGATTCCTACAACTAAAGCACTTTTTGCTCAAGAGGAAGTCTTTTAGGCCGAATATATTTTTTATGATGAAATCTCTACCATGCCTAATGAGATAAGACCCCAAGGTGTTACAATATGTGGCACCAGTAATGCATCTTTTGGTAATGTTATAGAGATAGATTTGGTCACTCTCAAAAAGAGCAAACTCCAAAGAAATATGCTTCCTAGTGGGCATAGTTTTTTTCAATTTTGAAGATACAACAAGGCCAGTAATGACCTCGCGAATTTACAAGAGGTATATCCTCAAAGATTAGAAGCTATTCCTCTAGCTCTTAATCAATTATAATACGAGCCTAAGAATCCTCAAGGAAGACTAAAGAAAGTCAATTTGGCAATCAGTGTGGAAGAGAAACTCGCCTTCATTTCCATTAATTTAAACTCTGACTTCGAAGCATCCTTACTGCAACTATTAAGAGAATATCAAGATATATTTGCTTTGTCTTATGAAGATATGTCGGGGTTTAGTAGCATGCTTATTACTCACAAGCTTGCTATTAATCCAATTATCAATCCAATTAAGCAAGCAGTTTGTAATTTCAACACTCATATTCAGTTTTAGGTTCAAAAGGAAATCAAGATGCTCATTGATGCAAGTTGCATAGAACTATGTGTCCATGCTGTGTGGTTGGCAAACATTGTTCCCGTTAGGAAGAAAGATGGCCAAATTTGAATTTGTGTAAACTTCCGAGACTTGAATAAAGCATGTCCTAAAGATGATTTTTTGCTTCCAAATCTTGACATGCTCATCGATACCACCGCTAACCATGAAATGTTTTCTTTCATGGATGGATTTAGTGACTATAATCAGATCAAGATAGATCCTGGCGATGCAATTAAGATGGTATTTTGCACTTTATTTAGGAAGTTCTACTATACTATCATGCTGTTTAGACTAACACTGGTGCTACTTATCAACGAGCCATGACCGCAATCTTTTATGACATGATTCACGATTGTGTTAAAGACTATGTCGATAATCTTGTAGTCAAATCTAAGAAACGAGAATTAGATCTTGATCATTTAAGAAAAGTATTCCATAGATATCGACAATATGATCCCAAAATGAATCCTTTGAAGTGTGCATTTGGGGTATCTAAGGGAAAATTTCTTGGATTTATGGTACACAAAGATGGTATCAAGATTTATGAAGATAAAATGAAAGCTATCATTGATATAACACCACCACAAAGTCTCAAGCAGTTAAGACAATTTATTGGGAAAATATCCTACCTTCGGAGGTTTATACCAGCTTTGGCCTCTATTATCATGCTTTTTCATTAATTCACTAAAAAAAATGTAGAATTCAAATGGGGTCCAAAGCATAAACATGATCTTAATAAGATCAAAGATATCCTTACTAATCCACAAGTCATGATTACTCCATCTATAGAAAAAGAGCTCCTCATTTATTTAACAGCATCTAATAAAACAGTGGAAATTCTAATAGCACAATACTCTAAAGGCCAAGAGAGACCGATTTATTATCTAAGTCGACTACTCAAGAGTCCAGAGAAAAACTATCATTTCAATGATAAGCTATATGTTGCATCATGTATGTTGTCCGGAGTGCTTAGACACTATATGCTCACATATAAAGTGAAAATGATTACTAATTTGACCTAGTCAAGTTCTACTTTAAAAACCTATTCTCACTGGTCGATATGCTAGGTGGATGCTCATACTTAGCGATCTTGAAATCATAGTGGAAAAGCCAAAAGAAATCAAAACTCAAGCTTTAGCTAAACTACTTAAATACACTCAACACAACACTGATAAGGAGATACATTTGGTGGAAACTGAAGAAGAAAGTTGGGTATTATACTTTGATGGTGTCTGTACTTATAATAAAGGAAGTGCTAGAATTGTACTTACTAATACTCAAGGAGAAACCTTCAAGAAAATTGTCAAATTAGCTTTCTCTTGTCGAGTACGAAGCCTTAGCCATTGGTTTAGACTTAGCTAAGGAAATGAAGATATCTAAATTAAAAATCTATAGGGACTCCAACTTGGTCATCAAATAGTTCAATGGAAAGCTTGCTATTAAAGAGCCTGTTCTTATTAAATATCAAGAAGAAATTCAAAAAAAAAAACTCCACGGCTTAATTGACTATGAATTAGAGTACATACCCTGTTCCCAGAATAAGTATGCTGACTCTCGCCACTTTGGTACTCAAGATTGCTCCTACCAAAGATGATCTCATCCAAATCCCTTTGGCGATCAAGGAAATGACTATTCCTTCAATAGAGCCAGCCTCAAGTGATTGGATTCATTCTATCGAAGATAAGATAGAAAGGCCTAATATCAAAAATCTCAAAGAAGTCAAGTCATACGTGCTAGTCAATGCCAATCTCTATAGGAAGCTTCCCAATGGTGTCTTGGCAAAGTGTATTGATACAACACTTGGAGATAAAATTCTTAATGAAATCCATGATAAAGTCTGTGGCTTAAAAGGTCCTTCACTTGCACGGAGAAATCAAAAGATGGCCTACTATTAGCCTGAGCTGAAGTACCAAGCAGATAAGATGCAAAAGAATTGCAAATTGTGGCAACTTGCACTTAATCCAAATGAAAACTGTTATACTAAAATTCAAGATTAGAGAAAAGTCTATATTGATTTTCTTAGTTTTGGTCAACTCCCAAATGACATTTAATCAGCTATTTTGGTTAAATGGAAGACCAAAAGGGTTTTCGTTCAAAATAGTTCTCTATTCAAATACAGTTTTCAAGGAAAAGTCCTAAAATGCCTAGAACCAAATGAGATTGAGATAGCTCTCAAAGAAGTCCACATTGGGAATTGCGATAGATACATGGGTGGCCAATGCCTTTTCGAGCAACTCATTATTATTGGCTATTATTGGCCAACTATAGAAAAAGATGCAGTAGAATTTGTAAGAAAATGTAATATATGTCAAAGACATGCCAATCTTATCCATGTGTCTACTGTTGAAATGGGCAGTATTACTTCACCCTAGCTCTTTCATACTTGGTCTATCAATCTAATAAGCCCCATCACTCTTCCTTCTAGAAGAAAAATTTGGATTCTAGATGCCATTGAGAATTTCACAAAATGGTCCGAAGCCCTTGCCCTTAAGAAAGCCACTTCTGATTCAGCTGCTAACTTTGTGAAGAAGTATATTATTTGTCGCTTCGAGATACCACGAAGGATAATTTCCGATAATGGGACACCTTTTACTGGGCAGCCATTTAAATCACATTTAGGAAAATATCACATTTTTCATGGCAAGTCCACTCGGTATTATCCTCAAGGCAATAGAGCTATTGAAGTCTTCAACACAATTTTGGTAGACATTCTGAAATGAATGATTGACTCCAAGTCAATTCGTTAGGATGAATGTCTACACTTAGCACTTTGGGCTTACAAAGCAACTTAGAATAACTACAAAGCAAACTCTATTATTTTTGGTAAGCTGACATAGTTTGGTCGGTAGAGCTTTTTATGCCCTTTGCAAAAATGATGCTTGCTACTAATAGTACTAAGAGTACTCAAGAATTAAATCTTAAAGTTCTTGAGAATCGAAGAGATCAAGTTTGTGATGGAATCTTATCCTACCAAAAAAGGTTAGCTTATGCTTATAATAAGTTAATAAGACCTCGACATTTTTAGGTTGGTGATTTGGTACTCAAGGTAGCTGATCATATTATAAAAGGACTATACGTTGCTAAAATCACACCTAATTGGGAGGGTCCTTATCAAATTGATAATGCTAAACGTAGTAGATATTATGTGCTCAAAAATCTTGACACCTATAATCTCTCTCCACCCACTTACGCTAGCACCCTAAGTACTTATATATTTAGGAATCTCTTGTAGTCCTACCTTGAGGACTACAATATGAATTATGTAGCTCTATACTTTTATAATAAATGGCTTAGTCTTTTATTACCATGCCTATTTTTCTCATTGCATAACGCTTACATTACATTATCCTAACAAGATTTGTTATCTTGCTTATGTTTCTTATATATACAATCATACTACCTAGGAATTATTTCTTAGTTTACATGGTAGCTTATTTGTTTCCAAAAATTATAAAGCTTACCACATTTCTGATTTTCAAAATTAGTTATTTTGGGAATTTTACTCATCATTTTTCACCTTTTACAAATGGTTTTTGTTAAGTCTAAAAGGTGTTTTCAAAGACTTTTTCAAAAAAAAAAATCTTTGTTTTCTCACAATTTCTATACAAATATATCTCTACAAAAAAATTTTTTTAAATGAGAGATAGTTTCAAATGAAGCTATAAGTACGGTCAATTCATCGTTGACTTATTTATCAAGGTAGCGAGGCTTTTCCAACATCACCAAGAGTGGGCCTATAATTTCTTGCGTATGGTCAATATCTTGGAATATAAATATTATTCCATTCTGGATAGTAATTCCTACGAATGAGACAATCATCCATTTTTGGATGCGAGTATCAGAGAATACATTTCTACTTATCAATACTCTGAATAACCTTGAATTTAAATAGTCATCTCCTACAAATATGACCATCACCCATTTTAGGGAAAGAGCACATAGAAGTATATTTCTACTCATCTATGACTCTTCACATATGACTAGCCTCTTGAGTATAAGTGGTATACTCCTACTCACTGGTATTTTTCAAATGCCTTAGTTTACAAAATCTTATCACATCTTCATGATAAGTATGTCTGCATAAGTCTCGTACCTTTCTGAATATTTGTATGCAACTTTTTCAAAATAAAATCTTATCATATTTTTATGATAAGTCTCTCAATATGTTTTCTATAAGTCTCATATTTTTGAGTATTCAAATATAACTTTCAAAAAAAAACAAATATATAAAACTTATCACATTTTTATGATAAGTATTTCTACGCACTTTCATAAGTCACTAATAGTCGAGCATTCTTATGTTGCCTTTCGAAATAAAATCTCATCACAACTTTATGATAAGTACTTTTCATACCTTATTCATTCTATATTTTCAAAAAAAATTCAAGTAGTTATACAAAGAGATGACAGTTTACTTCACTTGGCCTCTGGTTCTACACCTGTTGTTACAACATTTTTCAATTTATTTTCGAGCCTCTTGTTTTTTTATAAAAAAAAAAAAAAACACAAAACACACTTGTCCAAAATAAGGAATATGTCTTGTATTGCCGTTGCTATTACTCAAATTATGCACTATTAAGAACCAGGTGTTCATTAGTTTATTTTACACCACAACTTGTGCATACAATAATACATATCCAAGCTGAGGTATATATTTATGTTTTTCTTTAGTAATTTAAGTTTTGCTACCCAAACTATGTCTTTTAGGCTCGTTCACAAGTCATTTCATCCATAAAATTTTGCCATGTTATATGTATGATACTTTGTATGTTTCTATTTATACTATACAAGTCTCTGTACATGAAGACTAGTGTTTTCTTATATTTAATCCTACCTAAAAAGGGCACAGTATCTCTTATTCAGGTACTGAACTTTTTAATGAAATTTGAGGCTTAGATGAGTTTAGAAACTATAAGATCCCTGATGAGGACATGGCCAGCATGAGAGTATAGAATGTGGATCCTATCCAAGTTCTCATTGGTCCAGTTACAAGAGCACGTGCAAAAAAATTCCAAAATGCGTTAAGTGGACTGATTCAAGGGATTTGGGTTCAAGCATGCACGTGGAGGTCCATTGATGGAGATGAATGAATTTCTAAGGCCTTAACAAACTTGATTCAAGGTCAAGAAAGTCTATAGGGGCATATGGAAGGGAAATCTGATATGTAAAGACTTAAACGCCAAGTCATAGCTTACTTTCCTATTTTAATTATTAGTTTCCCAAAACAATTTATTTGCTTGTTTTCTTTTCTTTAGTGGTGTGTAATAGGCTAAAAAATTAAGGGATTAAAATCAGATTGCCTACCATGTAATTAGGGACGAATTTAGGTTAGTTATTAGGGTTATTTTCCTACTTTCGTTTTCTGATTTTGGGTAAGTTGCCTTAGGTGTTTTTTTTATGGTTTTTTAGACTTAAAATTTCGTGGCCCTTGGCCTATTTATTGTACACTTTTTATTCAATAAGAGCATATTACAATTCATAAAAATTGAGAATAATTTCTCTTTGATTCTTTGAGAACTTATTCAAACTTATCAGATTTCTCTGTGGCGTTCATCCATTGACTTATCAATCGAGTTTTCCATCCTTGATTGTGGCGTCTTCCTTTATACCAAGGTTCACATCTCTTTATAAGTGTTGGGTCAAAATTTTCCGTCTGAATCTGATTGTAGAACGGTCCTAGTCATCATCCTTGCTTCGAGTTTCATCACAAGTTGGCGGGGTTCGTATCATTTGGTATCAAGAGCCAAATTCTAGTCTCAGGTTTAATCTATCCTTTATCTTTTCCTTTTTTGTCAAAACCAGCCTTTATTTCTTTCTTCTTTGTTTAATTTAAATCGTAAACAAAAAAAAGAGTAATCGAATTATCTGTTCTAGTCGTAGCCAAATTCAGATTCCTCCTTGTTTGCCTTTTGAATCCGAATTTATATCTTTGTATCTTTCAGTTAGCCTTTGTATTTTCAGTTATTATTTGGATCTCAATTTTAAAAAAAAAAGAGAGAGAATCTCGAAATCAAAAACACAAAAAAAGAAGAAGAATCAAGAAATTTCTAGCTAAATCAAAGGATTTTGATAGTGTTTCAGTAAAACGGTTGTAACTTCTGATCTAGTTATTAAAACAATACATATTATATATCAAATCGAAGCTTATTTCGAGCCTATGACTCTGAATCGACTGTATACCATTCACCCCAGTTTTCGAGCCCAAAATCCATCGTTTTCATCACTTTCCTAGCCTTCAAATTTTTGTGTGCATTTTTTTTCTTTGTTTCACTTTCTTTGCTTATCAATTTCTAGAAACTGTTATTCCATGTTATTACATTAAATACTGATTTGGTTGGTGATTTTTTGTGCAGATTGTTACTCAAAAATTCTGATTATTTGTTTGAATTAGTTTGATAAGAACTCTTGAGAAATTACGAGTGGAAAAAGGCAAGAGTGGTGAGCATATAAGAGGGTAAAAGCCAATCTGATTAAGAGTGAGACATGAGTGAACTTGAGTGATTCATTATTTGAGTGAAACACATGAGAGAGAGTGTGTGAGGTCCTTTCTTTTTCTAACTTTGTTTTGTAGCAAACATTTCAGACAACAAGGATAAAAACACCTCTGGAGAAACATCTGGAGTGGGTGATCTGAATCTTCTTATGGAAGCCTTAATTGGCAAGATGAGGAGAGCGATGAGAGTGGAGATGGAGCAAGTCCATGAGCGAATGGACAGAATAGAGAATGCACATGTGGAACAACCACAGATCACTCCTAATGTGCGTAGAAGAGAGAGATTCCAGCCTAGAGAGAGATTTCAACCTAGAGAAGCGAAGGTTGAAGATGAAGAATACTATGGAGATACTTTTGGTGATGAAGATAAACGAGATTCGATTGTCGGCAATAGGAGACATAGTGGATAGTTTAGAGGAGCTAGGAATCGACAAGATAATTCATTAGGTAGCATTAAGATGAAGATTCTGTCGTTCCAAGGAAAAACGATCCAGAAGCTTACCTTGAGTGGGAGAAGAAGGTTGAATTAGTATTTGATTGCCATAATTACTCTGAGATTAAGAAGGTAAAGCTTACTACCATTGAATTTTCTGATTATGCAATTGTATAGTGGGATCAGTTAGTAATGAATAGGAGAAGAAATAGGGAGCGTCCAGTAGAGATATGGGAGGAGATGAAAACAATGATGAGAAAGAAGTTTGTACCAAGCTACTACTACCGGGAATTGTATAACAAGTTGCAAAGCCTTAGGCAAGGTAACCGGAGTGTAGAGGAATATTATAAAGAGATGGTGGTTGCTATGATTCGAGCGAATGTAGAGGAGGATCGGGAGGCTACAATGTCCAGATTCTTGGTTGGTTTGAATCAAGAAATTGCTAATGTGGTGGAATTGCAATATTACATGGAGTTAGAAGATATGGTCCACATGGCTATAAAAATTGAGAACCAACTCAAGAGGAGGGGTAGCATATGTCCAAGCCAAAATCTAAGTACATCCGCTTGGAAATCGAATCAATAGAAGAAGGATAAGAGGCAACCTACAATGAAGCCTAAAGCTGAGCAAAAGCAAGAAGTGACCAGCCATGAAAATCAAGGTAAATCTGATTCTTCTTCTTCTAGGAATCGTGATATCAAGTGCTTTAAATGTCAAGGAAGGGTCACATAGTCGGCCAATGTCCAAACAAAAGAGTTATGGTATTGCGAGATGACGGTGAAATTGAAATCGAAGACGAAGATGACACCGATCTTATGCCACCATTGGAGGATGCCGATGAAGAGGAATACCCTGCCCAAGGAGATTTGTTAGTGGCAAGGAGCGCTTTGAGTGCGCAAGTCAAAGAAGATGAAGAGGTGCAACGAGAAAACATCTTTCATACTAGGTGCCACGTTGAAAACAAGGTATGTAGTATGATTATTGATGGTGGTAGTTGTACTAATGTTGCTAGCACTACTATGGTGGAGAAATTAAAATTACCAACCATGAAGCATCCCCGGCCTTATAAGTTGTAATGGTTAAATGATAGTGGTGAACTGAAGGTTAATAAATAAGTGTTAGTTTCTTTTCGTATCGGGAAATATGAAGATGAAGTTTTGTGCGATGCAGTTCCGATGCAAGCTGGACACTTGTTACTAGGTCGACCATGGCAATTTGATAGGCGTATTAAACATGATGGCTTCACCAACAAGTACTCGTTTGTACTTAATCAAAGGATAATCACTCTAGTTCCTTTGATACAAAAAGAAGTTCATGAAGATCAAGTGAGGTTTCAAAAAGAGACTGATCAAAAGAGAAAGAGTGAAAAAGAGAGAGAGGCCAAAGAAAAAAAGAGAGAAAAGGCAATAATAGATCCGGCCATTGAGAGAAAAACAGATAGAAAACAAAATAGTTTTTATGCAAAAGCAAAAAAAATTAAGAGAGCGATGTTTTCAAACCAGCCGATGATTATACTCTGGTACAAGGAGGCATTTATAAACACTAACGTTCTTGACCCTACTTTGCATAGTTATGCTATTTCTCTCTTGCAGGAATTTAGTGATGTTTTCCCTGAGAATATTCCTAGTGGATTACCACCAATCCGGTGCCATCATTCCAGATCATTCAGCCTATAGGAGTAACCCCAAGGAGACAAAGGAACTACAAAGACAGGTTGATGAAGAAAAGATTCGTGCTATCCAAGAATAGCCAAGTCCAATGAGCATAAGTTTAGGTATTGGCACAACTCTTATGCAAGAAGGACGACCAATTACATATTTTAGTGAGAAACTAAGTGGGACTGCTTTAAACTACCCTACATATGATAAAGAATTGTATGCATTGGTTCGAGATTCGGAAACATGGAAAAATTACCTTTGGCCTAAAGAGTTCATGATTCGCACCGATCATGAGTCCTTAAAGCAACTTAAAGGTCAGCACAAGTTGAATAAGAGGCTTGCACGATGGGTGGAATTTATTGAGACATTTGTATACGTCATCCGATATAAACAAAGTGAAGATTTGAGGACAAATCATTTTCAAGAGGAGGGGAATGATGAGGACATGGCAAGCACGAGAGTATGGAATGCAGATCCTATCCAAATTCTCATTGGTCTAGTTATAATAGCATGTGCAAAAAAATTCCAAAATGCATTAAGTGGACTGATTCAAGAGATTTGGGTTCAGGCATGCATGTGGAGGTCCATTGATGGAGATGAATGAATTTCTAAGGCCTTAACAAGCCTGATTCAAGATTAAGAAAGTCCATAGGCGCATATGGAAGGGAAATCTGATATGTAAAGTCTTGAGCGCCAAGTCATAGCTTACTTTCCTATTTTATTTATTAGTTTCCCAAAACGATTTATTTGCTTGTTTCCTTTTCTTTAGTAGAGTATAATAGGCTGAAAAATTAAGGAATTAAAATCAGATTGCCTAGCATGTAATTAGGGACGAATTTAGGTTAGCTATTAGGGTTATAATTCCTACTTTCCTTTTCTAATTTTGGGTAAGTTACCTTAGGTGTTTTTTTTAAGGGTTTTTTAGACTTAAAATTTCGTGGCATTTGGCCTATATGTTGTACACTTTTCATTCAATAAGAGCATATTACAATTCATAAAAATTGAGAGTAATTTCTCTTTGATTCTTTGAGAACTTATTTGAACTTATCAGATTTCTCTGTGGCGTTCATCCCTTGACTTATCAATCGAGTTTTCCATCTTTGATTGTGGCGTCTTCCTTTATACCAAGATTCACATCTCTTTATAGGTATTGAGTCGAGGTTTTCCATCTGAATCTGATTGTTGAACGATCCTAGTCATCATCCTTATTTCGGGTTTCGTCATAACTTAGCGGGGTTCGTATCAATCCCATATGCATATCCTTATGTCCATATATGACTTTTCCCCTTTTGCATCATATGATGTATGATAAAAAAAAATAATAATACATTTTTGTTTTAAAACATATCTTACTCTTTGGTCTTTTAGTTTGCATGCATGGTTAGAAAATGTAATTTATTATGATAAACACCATAATTAATTTAACTTTAGCCAATTGTTATTCTTACATATATGATTTTTCTAATTACTGGTAATCAATATCCTTCATGATTAGTCAATATATTATTTTAAGCTCAAAGAATGACAATTATTTGTTAGCCATAAATGTATCATTCTTAGTTGTTAATTTAGCTGTACAAATTTAGCAACAACGTGAAGTAAAAAAAAATAAAATAAAATAAATTATTTATTTTTTTTACTAAAGAAATATAAAATATGCATAACCTCACTTTATTTATTCATTTCATTCTGTGCTTTTGTATTAAATGTGAAGATGTATCGCAAGATATCATTATTGTGACAAAAAAAAAAAAGGCATAATGCCATTTATTTATTTGACAAACAAGAGTCCTACAAAATACATAGAGTTTGGAAGGACTTTGCCTCCTGTTTTTGCAGGATTGCTCTCATAGAACTTTTATAGTCTTCCTAGTCGTGAAATGATGAGTGAGTTTTACTCATGAATTAGATATCATTTAAACGAGACATTTAGTAGATTCTCAGGGTTTTGTGGGTTTTATTTATGTTTTTAATGTTTCATATGTAAGTTAGTTAATTTTGGTGCACATGGTGAAAATAGCATGATTTATAGCGAGCTGGGAAACGAAGAGAGTGCCTTGGCACTTATCTTTAGTACTAGAGCACTTTGGAAGTTCAAAAGGAGTGAAATTTTAAAGAAAAAAATAAGTTCCAGAGAAAGTGGCGCCCCGGTACCATTAGGAAGCACTTCGGTGCTAGTTCGGGTAAAAAGAACAAATATAGGCAATAAGAGAGGTGCCCCGGCACTACACTACAGAAATTCAGCACATGATTTTATTTTGACGCCTTTTGACCTAGTTTTTGTAGTGACCGCCTCCTAGCTTATAAATAGGCCTTTTCTAGATGTATTTGGGACATTCTGAAGCTAAAAATAACTCAAAAAATAAGGGAGAAAGCGAGAGTGAAGGATTGAAGGTGTAGCGATTGGCAACCCAGAGACAGAATGCCATTGATTTGACTTCTACTTTTTTTTTCCGCTCTTCTTTGTTCTTTCTTTTCTATGTCTAGAACTATGTTTAGAGTTTATTTTCTCTTTATTATAAAATAATTTTATTTTCTAAGGCTACGATGTAGCTGGATTATAATGTCTTGATTATTTCAATTTCAATTCCAATTCAATTTTATGTTCATTTTCCATTCCATACTAATTCTATTAATCTATGCTTAATGCTTGTGAGAGTCTGATCAACTTTTACATGAATTAGAGGTTTAATCCAAGATCTGAGAAGGAAGGATTGAATTTATCTTGATTAATATGACATGAGATTATCATAGGATAGAGATATCTATAAAGCTTATGCAGTAATATGAATTTCTTGTGCTTAATGAGTTTTGATAAGTTTATAGTTTACACAGAGATGTTAGAACTTGTCTATTGATAAGTTATTTTACATGTTTGATAAGTTCATAGTTTTGATAGACAAGTTTTAATTTACATGTTTGATAAGTTCACAGTTTTGATAACCCGTGTTAGATATTTTTAGTTATTTTTATTTTTTTTCTTTCCTTTTATTGTGTTTTGTTTGTTTTGTGTGACTTAGGTTCTTACATAAGTTTGGGGGTCATCAACATGGATTTCATCGATCAACAAGAAGTCTCCACTTTGGTAACAATCTAAGGGAGTTTTCTTTACCTTCTTTTTTATTTTTAAGCTTAAAGGTAGAGCATGAAAAAGATTTGAGTATTAGTTTGTTTAGTTTAGTAGATTTAGGCTGATGATAAGAATATGATTGATAAAAATAGTTTAGTAGTTCTGTGTGCTTGATTTCAATATTGGTTTTATTTTATCTTTTTATACATTTGAGCACATAGTCATACATGTTTAGCTATTTTAAAACTTAGAGAAGATTTATGTAAATTAAGTATATTTTTTAGATCTCAACAAATTCTAAAACTTGTTTGGAAACTATTCGAGGCGAAATCCTAGACTACACCTTATTAAGAAAATGATTTAGGTCATTTTTAAACTACTGAAGTCTTTCGAGCTTACCATTGTATATTTTTATCCCCAGTCATGCTTTTGAGCCTAATATGACAATTTTCGTGTTAGCCACTTCTTAGCTTAGCCTTTAATTAAATTCTATTTCTATCACCTTTCATACCATAAACATGTGATTGATTTGGAATTTATGATGAGCTATGTTATATATGGGAGGAAGGGTGGAGTTGAGAAAAAGAAAAAAAAAAGGAAAAAATTTATGCTACACCCTTGGCACATACAAGAAAGAAATAAGTCTGGAAGTATAGTAGCATAAGTTTTTTTTTTTTAAAAAAAAAAAAAAAAAAAAAAAGGTTTGTCAAAGAAAGTGTTGATAAGAGAAAGTTTAAACATAAATTTGGGGTTGCTAGTGAAAGTATTAAGTTGAGCTTCACAATAGTTTTAGATAAAGGTATATTGCTTATGGTGTAAGTGTAAACTGAGCTTAAAATATTCACTCTTATCCTACCCTCACCTTAGCTATACATTACAAGCTTCATGAAGTCCTACTGATCTTTGGTTGGTGTTAGTCCACATTAGTAGAAAATGATTAGAAAAACAAGCATATAGAATTTGAAAACAAATGCTTACTTAGAGATCAATCTTGATTAAAGTATTTGTATAAATTGATCCAAGTTATGATGTTAGATATCATTGGTTATACACACACACACGTAAAAGATTAAGAGAAAAGTAAGGTTAATGTTGGAGTTGAAATTCTAGATGTTGTTGATGTTTTGACGTTTTCCTTAAGTTAATGATTATGTGCAATCTTTGAGGCTTCTTTACATTTTAAATTGAATCAACACCCAAGTTTTAGTTTTTAGGTGTTTTATTTACATTTGTTTCTTCCTTTGTGTTTGTTTTACTTGAGGATAAGCAAAATGTTAAGTTTGGGGGTATTTGATGAGTGAGTTTTACTTATGAATTAGATATCATTTAAACAAGATATTTAATAGATTCTCGAGATTTTTCTGGGTTTTATTTGTATTTTTAATGTTTTATTTGTAAGTTAGTTAATTTTGGAGCATATGGTGAAAATGGCATGATTTATGGCGAGTTAGGCAAAGAAGAGAGCGCTTTGGCACTTGTCTTTGGCACTATAGCACTTTGGAGGTTCAAAAAGAGTGAAATTTTAAAGAGAAAAAAAAAGTTCAAGAGAAAGTGGTGCCCCAGCAGCATTAGAAACCACCGACGCTAGTTCAGGTGAAAAAAAAATAGACAGCAAGAGTGGCGCCCCAGCGCCACGCTACAAAAATTCAGCACATGATTTTATTTTGATACCTTTTGACCTAG
This sequence comes from Parasponia andersonii, assembly GCA_002914805.1. Taxonomy (NCBI): domain Eukaryota; kingdom Viridiplantae; phylum Streptophyta; class Magnoliopsida; order Rosales; family Cannabaceae; genus Trema; species Trema andersonii. Next base: position 401,305 of record JXTB01000030.1, read on the forward strand.
TTTTTATGGTGGCCACATCTTAGCTTATAAATAGATCTTTTCTAGACTTATTTGGGACATTCTCAAGCCAAAAATAACTCAAAAAATAAGGGAGAAAGCGAGAATGAAGGATTGAAGGTGGAGTAATTGGCAACTTGGAGATGGAACGCCATTGATTCGACTTCTAGTTTTTTTTCCACTCTTTGTTCTTTCTTTTCCATATCTAGAACCATGTTTAGAGTTTATTTTCTCTTTATAATGAACTAATTTTATTTTCTAGGGCTACGATGTAGCCGGATTATGATGTCTTAATTATTTCAATTCCAATTCAATTTTATATTTATTTTCCATTCTATGCTAATTCTATTAATCTATGCTTAATATTTGTGAGAGCCTAATCATCTTTTGCATGAATTAGAGGTCTAATCCAAGATCTGAGAAGGGAGAATTGAATTTATCTTGATTAGTATGACATGAGATTATCATAGGATAGAGATATCTATGAAGCTTGTGTAGTAATATAAATTTCTTGTGCTTAATGAATTTTGATAGATTCATAGTTTACATAGAGATGTTAGAACTTGTCTATTGAAATTTGTTTGTTAATTCTTAAGAAAGATTCATGAATATAATAGAGAAATTTATTGTTAGCATAGGGAATGGAGATTAATCGATTGGATTGAATAATTTAAATGGATTAATCTAGGTGAATTGGAAACCCTAGGTTTAGCCACTTGATTGTCCTATTTTTTTATTTTGCTTTACTTTTCTTTTTATTTAGTTCTTAGATTTATTTTTTGTGAAATATTTCCTTTTGATTTGCTTTTAAAAAAAACTAGAGTTAGAATAATTTTAGTACTTTGAAAGCACAGTTCTCATCAAAATGATACTCATATTTACACTTATTACTTGTTCGATACATGCACTTGCCTTCATAATATTCACAACATGAAAGCCATAATTTCCACGAAATGAGTGATGTCTTCAGCTCAGGTACCTATGTATCTCTCTTCGGGCTGAGAAGCCAAAGGACCCATGCATGCTTTGAGTTGAAGCTAGGAAGTCTATTTGGGAAGTTAACGCTGGAACTGATATAACTTAGCTACGAAGGTCCCAGTATAGCTCATGCCAATGAGTTATCTCTTGGTAGGCTTCAACAAGGTTGGCCTCAGCAATTCTCAAATTAGCTTGGAGTATTTCTATCTTGCTTTCGACATACGATTGAACCTCAGAGATACACTCGAAGGCATGGTTCGCATGCTCTTCCAGCTCGCGAATACGATGAAGATAGTAGCTTAGTTCAGCACGAGAATGGAGTTACAGCTCATTCAATTAGTTATTTCATGCCCTAAGTTGATCTTGGAGTTCGTCTATGCTATTATGGTTCTCTCTTAACGGTTCAAAAGTAGAGCGATGAGCTGGTGGAGATGAGTCTACCATAATTTCAAGTGTACTACTTGAAGGCTATGTACGAAGAGACGAATTACTCCTTGATGTGTTGCTAAAAGTATTTGAACTTGAGACCATGAGAGAGACTAGAAGGACAAATAGATGATCTATACAAATTCTAGAGGACGACATGGCTTAAACCAAACTAAGTATACACTCTATTTATAGAGGTTGATGAGCTTTAGTGAATTATCACATTCTCTATAGCTCAGAGGGGACTTAATATATTGGGGTATACACTAATTTTTGTGATTAGACCTAAGATATTTTAGTCCCAAATAATCATGAGGTTAGCATAATCTAATAAGGCCATAACTAAATTAATTATCACTATGGTTTAGATTATGTAACCAAAACTTACTGAAAGCAAGGACACGTAGAGCGCCATATAAGTAACTCCAAGTAGTGTCAATTCTTTGGAAATAACATACAACTCAAAACGGTAAGCCATCTGTTTGATATCCTTCAGAGGCAATGTACAACATACCGAAAATGACATACGGCATTTCGGAGGTAACATACGACAGTCCAAAAATGACTTATCACAGTACGAGGAAATGATATGCTGTCTTAAGTATTTCTCTTGGTCTAAAATGACACCAGTTTCATCTAAAACGGCAGGCTAATGATATAAAGAGTTCTCAACCTCTTGAACAAATAATTAGACTTTTCAAATTATAAATTTGCCACCACATCGGGTTCTATATTCTTCTAGAATTTCTTAGCTAAGAAGTATGTAAAGTTTCCAAGTTTATGACGATATCTTATCTACTTGTCCTTACAAGGAGAAGTTACCAATTGTAAAAGGACAGTTAGCATAGGACTTGACAAATATCAATTAGCTTAATTGAGAAAGCCACATGTAATGTCTCTTTTTTATAAATGGTGCTATCCTGGTGGCTTGTCTATATATATATATATATAGGTATATAATCGTCTCATAAATAAAGGGGTCATCAGAAGATTAATACAATTTTTCTCTTTTATTCTTTAGCACTTTCTCACTTCACTGTTAACTTATTTTTTATTCCTATATTTCTTTGCTTCTTCCTTTTGATTAATATTTTGAGTCAAAATCATGCAAACTTCATCTCCTACCCGAGTTATTAACTCCATTTGCCATTAACTTCTTGGTTTTTCACGTGAAATGCTCATCAACCATTACTATATATTTCTTCATCAACTTTGACCTGACATCATATTTTCCTTTTAATGTCTTATATTTAAATTCATATATATATATATATATACATATATATATATTGCATTGGTATTATAATATTATTAGTCTAGTATTATTATTAGCTTTGCATTATTATTAATATTATTATTAGAAGCACATACTATACACCATTGTGATCTTTGGGCACCAAATTTTTTTTTAACATAAATGTCTTATATTTCTATATCATGGCAGGTAATTTGTATTGCTGCTCTAAGTGCAATTAGTTATCCCATTTTCTCTTTCCTGTAAAGTAATATGTATTGCTGCTTCAAGTGCAAACGGTTATTTTGCTCTTTTTTCAATTGTTGTGCGCATTTATCTAGTAATCTGTGTTATTTTTCTCTCACACTAGTCATGTCGCTTTATTTAAATTTCAGCATCTTAATTTTAGTTATTTATTATTATTTCTGATAATATGGATGGACTTACTGCCTCATAACTCTAATCTCCCTAATTAACTAAAACTGGCATATGGACAATATCACCTTCCTCAGTTTGTAACTATTTATTTTTCTGCATTTTATTTTTGATGCTAATTTCTAGTTGATGTTGTAGTCGGTTTATTCGTCTCTGTCAATTTTTAATATTATTTTACTTTTGCTTATTCTCATCTTGTTGAGATACATAGGAAGAGTTGTCCTTATGGTGACCTCCTATCTTGTTTCGATACGTGGAAGTGTTGTGATAACTCTTTCTATTGTGCATTTTAATGGTCTAACCCAATTATTCTCTACTTTATTGTAATTAAGTACATGTTATACAAATTAATCCAGAGCACAACTCAGACCCTGAACATAATCTACAATTTTTTCCCCTTTATGTGATGGATTTGGATAAATTCCAATAATTACTTGCAATTTGTTTTTAGTTTTTCTATTTTGTGGCAATAAAAAATTTGAAACTGAAGTCATCGAAAAGAAAAGAAAAAAAGTGTACGACATTCTTATGAACAAAAACGACGGTGAATATAGTAAACGATTAACAAGACGACGAACATTCTAAAATTAGTTGGCCTTTTTAATTACTTTGTTTAAGACATGAGAATGCGTTTGCAAAATTATATTATATACACCAGAGTACTTAAACGTTCAAATATAATGTGTACAGATCTATACACGTATGTACATATAATAATAAATTAATCCCTCAAAAAATAATAAGTTACTGAAATACATCATTAACTAATAACTAGATTGAAAGCATGGTTTTGCAACAATAAATTTAAGGGAAAAGAAAAAAAAAAAAAAAAAAAAGATTGAAAGCAATTAACAAAAGAGAATGTATAGGATGATGTTATATACCATTAATTCATTGATGGAACTGAATTTAATTACAAAAATCAAATCAGAGAGAAAAGTGGTATCAAGAAAATAAACAAGATTCAAGTAAAAAAGAAATAGAAATTAAAGAAGATTAAGTCAAAAGTAAAATAAAAAGAATAAAAAAAAAAAAAAGCAGTATTTATTGCCCTTTGGCCGTTACTCCAGTTGTGGTCTTATCATCTTCATGAAAGCTTAACCAAACTCAGATGAAGTGGTATCATCATCTGTTAGTGTTAGAGCCTAACTTTAAGGACAACAAAACAGAGGTGGGATTGAAGGCGAAAGGACCAGAGTTGAACGATGTCGTTTTGTTGGGGTCTGTTGTGACGAAGAAAGGAATACCAGTTGGTGATAAGATTAAAGACTCTGGTATTCCCCATCGGCCATTCCCTCAAGGAAAGATTGTAGTAGTTTCTCATACTCTCATCAAAAACCAACACTTTGATCCCTTTAAACCTCTCTCTCTCTCTCTCTCTCTCTCTCTCTCTCTCTCTCTCTCTCTCTCTCCTTCTCCTCTTCCCTCAGAAAACCCGCCTTTTCCACGTCTTTCCTCAATATAGACAGCCTGTTCTTCTTCTTCTTCTTCTTCACGTCAATTCACGCGTCAATGGAGTGAGTGGCGCACCAGAGCATTGGCGAGTGGCGACCCTCCCACCCCTTATTTTTCTTTTTCATTTTCTTCTTCTTTTCTTTTAGTCTTTTATTTTTCCATTACACAAATTTAAATAGTGGAATTAAACCAGGCCTTTTTATTTATTTATTTTTTTTTTTTTTTAAAAGGAGGAGAATTGAACGAGGCTTAAATTAGTATAAATCAATAAGAATGATATGAACCAGAGAGAGAAAACCTGAGAGTGCTAAACGCAACCTAAGTTTTAAGCTGAACTTTTCAAAAACTTCAAAATATATTCAAAAATAGCCCTAGATTGCAAAATCTTTTCAGTTATATCGGTCCTTAAACTTTGGATTATATAAAACTTACTTCCAATGCCATGAATATTAAATATTAAATATTAATAACGGGGATTTTCTAACAACATACAAACTCCTTTAATTCATTGAATAATAGAGAATAAATCAGGAATTTAATTTCATTTAACTGGTATTTAAAATAAAAAGCAATAATATATTTTTTAACACATAAAAAACTTACACATCAAATATTTTTCTTTTTTGTAACTCTTCTCTATCAAGCCTCTTCTTGCTTCTTGATTTCGACCCTACCTTTGGAGACTATATGAATCTTATTCTCTTGTAGGATTTTATGTTTTCTTTATTTTTCTATTTCAAGAATCCTTCCTTTCGAGTGAAGGTCTATTTTCCCGTATCTAAATTATTGGGATATGGTGGCTGGATTTTCTCCCATTCAAATCTAAACATGTTTAAATTTTGTTTGATTTTCTCTTTAATATGTAGTTTTTCGTCGTACTATTCTAGATTTGAAGATTCAGAGTTCAAATAACTTTAACTGTCAAAGTTCTTATATTGCAAATCCATTACTGTATCTATTGAAAAAGTCTACTCAAATGGTAGAGGTAGATTCAAAAGAGCTGAAAAAATATCTTTGATGGTGCTCTAATTGTCTCCCTTATGAAATTGTAATAAACATCTTTAATAGCATGTGCACAAATATTTTCCCACTGGTGGTTTATAGGTCTAAAAGGTGTTGATGATTGTTGATTGTTATGTATTATATGTGATTTCAATCTTTGTATTGGATTCGTTTTGTACTCATTGTTAGGTTGAATGAAACGGCTTGAGTTTTTAAAAAAAAATACCAACTTCATCCCTTCTAATTTTAGAAAAGTAAAAAGTATCCACTAAATTATACAAATCATGTTAAAATTATCCCCTTGGTCAAATTTATTTCTTAAAATTTCCAAAATAGCCTTTACAATATTACTACATGATACTAAACAATATCTTAAAAAATAATTTCTCAAAATAAAAAATGTATAACACAAAATCAAACTAATTAATAAGTTATGAGGAAATGTGATGTAAAATTTCAAAAAACAAATTTAAAAATCTCAATCAATAAATATGGATTTTTTTTGAAAAATTCCATATTTATTTAGAAAAATATACTTTTTAAAAAAAAATTTAAAATATATAACTTATTACGAATTGATGAAGTACTTGAGGTAACTAGTTTACCTTAAGTAACGTGATTAGTTACCCAAATAATTCGATTGGTTGCCTCAAGTTCCTTTGAAAAATGCCAATTTTTTGGACTTTGAGCTTATATTTTTACAAGAAACTTGAAGTTAATTATGAATGTGCCCAGCATATTGTAGCCTAAAATTAGATCAGCCTAATAGATCTTATGTTTGTACATGAATAATTGACTGCTTGAGAAATAACGTAAGATGTCTAATTACGAAGCAACAATAAAATACCTCACTGAAAGAGTTTGAGTGAGATTATGATTCTACCATATGCTCTATTGTAAATAGTTGCTATGATATCGTAGAAAACATTCAAGTTTCATCAATTTGGTAATCTACTCACCAAAATGAGTGAAAGAATTTGTTAGAGAATCACAACGTTAGATTTAATGAGATCTAAAAAGTAGAATCAAAAGATTATTTTGATTATTTGGCGCTCTTGGTGAATTCATAAAAAGAGACTACACTCTAGAGCAACCAACACGTGATTAAGTTAGAAGATCTATTAGTTTGAAGCAAGGTATTTATATCATTGCTATCGTAATAGATACATAATATATTAGATTCTAATCCTGTTGAGTGGTTCAAATTAATGAAGTCTTCCCAAGTGCAGAAGTGTTAAAGTAATAAATTACTCGACAAAACCAAGGTTGATCCATATAAGAGTTAGTGAATAATATAAAATCATAAAATATATATTACAAGAATAAAAAGGATGATAGAGAGTATGTTATAAGATGATTATAACAATATAAAATAAAGTGATAAGAATATAGTGATATGAAGTTGTAAGAAAGTTGACAATATTAGCAAACAAAAGTACTGAAGTGGCAAAGAATAAAGATTCATCAGGAAAATAATCATTGATAAATATAGTCCTAAAAAATGACTCTATTATTAGCCTTGACAAGTGGTCAACAACAATATTTTTAACGCCTTTCTTATCATTGATTGCGATATTAAACTCATAAAGTAATAAGATTCATCGTATCAATCTTAGGTTGGAATCTGTCCTAGAGAAAAGATATTTCAACATTGCATAATCACAAAAAACAATTACTGATGAACTAACAATATAGAATCGAAAATTTTCCAAAGCAAATATTATTGCTAGTAATTCTTTTTCAGTGATTGAATAATTCATTTGAGCATCATTTAAAGTCTTACTTGTATAATAAATCACACTGGACTTACCATCTTTTTATTGTCCCAAAACAACATCAACAACATAGTCACTATCATCATATCTTATTTCAAAATGAAGAAACCAATCAAGTGGTTGAATAATAGGAGCAGAGGTAAGTAATTTTTTAAGCTTTATAAATGCTCTTCATATTCTTTACTCCATTAAAAAATATTGTCTTTTGATAAGAGGTTACACAATAGTATACATATTATACTAAAATATTTTATAAACCTCCTATAAAAACCAGCATATCCTAGGAATGATCTAACATCTCTTACATATTTTGGTGTAGGTAAGTTAGAAATTAATTCAATTTTTGAAGAAATTAATTCAATTTTTGACTTATCTATCTCAATTAATTTTGATGAAATAATGTGTCCAAGAACAATTCTACTTGTTACCATGAAATAATATTTTTCCCAAATAAACATAAGATTCTTTTCTTCGTATCTTTTCAAAAAAAATTTTAAGTTTATTAGATAATCATCAAAAGAATCACCAAAAATAGAGAAAGCGTTCATGAAAATTTCAAGAGAACATTCAACTATAATCTAAATATGCTAAGTATGCATTTTTGAAATGTGGTTAGTATATCACATAAGTCAAAAGATATCATTCGATAAGAAAAAGTATCAAATGGATATGTAAAAGTGTTTTCTCTTGAATTTTAAATGCAGTTTCAATTTGATTGTACCCTGAATGCCCATCTAGAAAATAATAACATATATATCCCACAACTCTTTCAAGAATTTGATCCATAAAAGGCAAAGAGAAGTGGTCTTTTCTAGTCATTGAATTGAGCTTCCTATAGTAATACACATGCAAAAATCAATAATAGCCCAAGTTAGAATTAATTCATTATTTTTATTTTTAACCACAATATCTCTAGATTTATTAGGTACAAACTTGGGTAAGACTTAGCTATTTACTATCAAAAATAGGATAAATGATTTCATTATTTAGGTGCTTAATGTCTTTATTTCTCAATACTTCTATCATATTAGGATTAAACCTTCATTGCATTTCTCTTGTAGGTTTACTATTTTTCTCTAAATAAATCTTGTATATATAAATCAAAAGACTTATTCCCTTTATGTCAGTTATGGTCCATTCTAATACAAATTTTTGCATGTTTAAAGTTTGTAATAACTTATCTTCTTGGTGTTCATCAAGTTTGGAAGAAATTATTAACGAAAAAGTCACATCTTCCCCTTAAAAAGAGTATTTGAGATCAAATGGCAATGGTTTCAACTCAAATTTAGGTGATTAGATACTTGAAAGCATAATTATACTGAAATATGGTAATAATTCTTCGTATCTTGGCCTCAATCCTTTGTTTTCCATTCTTTGAGAATAGTCAAGTAAAGGAACATATATCAGATATAATGATCCAAATGTATACTTGATTCAATGAATTAACTAAAAAAACTTCCAATAGATCCGAATTACTCTATGTTTAAACACAATTACTTAGAATGGTTTCAATTATGTTAGCTTCCTTATTTTCATTTTCTTTATTATGTGGTTGCTTACACAAATTGAAAATATTAAGCTCAAGTGTTATGTTCCCAAATGAAAGCTTCATCCTCCAATCCTACAATTAATTAAAGCATTAGAAGTTGCTAGAAATGGTCGTCCTAAAATAATAGAAACTAGATTACTTACCTCAACGTGTTGTATACCTAAGACAATAAAATCCATATGATATATGAATTTATCAACTTGAACTAATGCTTCTTCCATTGCTCCTCTTGAGATTTTAATTGATCTATCAGTAAGTAAAAAAGTGACAAAAGTCGATTTTAACTTATCTAGATTAAGTCTTTGATAAATTGAATATGAAAGTAAATTCACACTAGCTCTAAGATAAAGTAAGACTTGTTCAATTCTTTGTTCACTAATGACATATGAAATTGTAAGACAACCATAATCTTTATATTTTAAACCATTATTATTTTGAAGAATTGAATACTTATTCGGCTAGGAAAGCTTTTTTATTTTTACATTCAGTTTTCTTTTACAATACCCAAGTCCTTCAAGAATTTGGCATATGAGAATACATGTTTAACAGCATCCAATAAATGGATTTTACATGTTTGAAGATTTCAAAAATTTCATGATTGTGATTCATTTTCTTTGAATTATTCAAAGCATGAGGAAATAGGAGAGCATGAGAAGATTCAATCATTTCTTCAAACGGTATAGGTTTAACCCATTCCTTACCCTTGGAGTTTGATTCACCATCTTCCTCACAAAGTTTAAGAATAAGTCTTCTAATAATCTTACCACTATGAAAAGTCATGATTGATCTGACTTGGTCCATGAGTTAGCTTTCAGAGCTTCTTACATGTGAATTGAATTGTCCCTTGGAGTTTTGCTATGATTGAGAAGAAAACTTCCCTTTTTCTTAAATTTAGGGAGCACATGCAAATTTTGCAAGGGTATCTTTCAAATACGCCATAGTTTGGGCATTTTGAGTGTTGATAAACTCTTGCTTTTCAATATATGAATGCAATATTTCCACAAGATTCTTCCTAGGAGGAGATATGTAAGGTGCATAACCTTGACGATTTTAAAAATTTTGTTGTGAATGAAATAGTATTTGTGAAGATTGTACGTGATTATCTTTAAAATCCTAAATTTTGTAAGGGTAATTAAGTAATTTTACTTCAAGGGCAATTTGATAATTTTATAGTTTTGGATTAATTAAAAAAAAATCAGAAATAAATTTGGTATTGAATCTAGACAAGATAGAGTCTAGGTGAATTTGGGGCAAAAGTGAAAAAGAAATTTCAACTGGGGTCAAAAGTGTAATTAGGAAGGAACTAAAGTGAAAGAATCTTTTTAAAATTGTGGCCAAAGTGGAATTTCATAAACTTATTTTTCTGTCGAATCAGATTGCACCACGTGTCCCACTGCTACAGGTTTTAAAAATTGCATAAAAACCCCTCATTTCTCCTTTCTTCTCTACGGAACCCCCCGATCCACTCTCTCAGCTACTGTTCATTCGCCGAGCCACTGGCCGCCGCCATGCCAGACGCACCCACCCACCGTGACCGAAAGACACCAAAGAACCAGCGCCGGGTACTGCCGCCGTGAACCACCACCTCTCGTCAAAGAAATCGTAGCCCGAAGCCACCGCCTGCCGATCGATTTTTTGCCCGCCGTTCCGCCGTCCAACGTCTGATCACCGCACCACCACCACCGTTGGATTCGTCTCGACTCCAGCTTTCATTTTCGACCACTCTCGGCCTCCAACTCGGCTCCGGTGAGAAGTTCATTACTGCAACAATATTTTAATATTTAATTTTTATGGTATTTTCATAATTATTTCGGAATTGAGTTGTTTTTTCTAAGAAACTTTTACCACGTGATAGAGGAGTTTGAAACATGAAATTCCATGATTTTTAAGTGTTAAAACGATAATTGGAAGATCGTTAATTATCGGGATGAAAATGTGGTATTTTTCTAATTATTTTCAAAATGTGGTATTTTTATACTTTTCAGATTTTGAGCCCATTTAATGTTCGGGACCTCGAAACTAAATTCTGACTTCGAATTTGGACTCAGTGAGAACAAGACATGAAGTTTAATATAAAATATCACTATTTTCCAAAATGGCACAAAAATCGAGAAAATAGTTCTTGAATTGCACCGTTTTGCGTGCCACGGGCCGGATCTGTACCGGGACCCGTTTTCGATGAACTTTATATCTAAACCAACATTTTTGGGTGTTCTGAATTCAGTGGTGATCTCTGTTTCTCAATCCGAGACTCCGTTTGAAAAGTCAACTTTTCAAGTGAACATGACGAGATTCGAAAACAACTATCCAAATAACCCGGTAATCAATTGAGGATATTTCTAGCGTCGTTAGCTCAACGTAATTACTATTTCGAGATAGGGTATTCAATTTCCTTGTTTTCTATTATTTTCATTAAAATTTGAATTTATTCTGAAAAACGAAATTTCGTGATTTTATTAAATTGAATTATTTGAATAGTTATTTTAATGAACTATGAATTTGTGAAACATTGTAGACTGCTCTAGATATTTTTAAATATGATTTTATACAAGTTTTTATACTTGGATTTTGGTAAAACCATAGAAACTCTACTTTTGGATTTTAAAGTACAAAATGGATTTTAATTAACAATTAGAGCATGTCTAGAATGTTAAACCACTGTATGGTTATTTGAGACTCTATATATTGCACATTTCATATGATCATGCATGAGAGTCGTCTTAGGCATCACAGTATTGTAGTAGGCGGACTAGCACACCCGCCTTCAATGAGAGCCCGTAAACCCGCGCGGTTTATTTTCTGACTATCTCCATTCAGTAGGCGTAGGCATTCGGTGCCCTTCCAGTTCGGTAAGATTTGACACATGGGTGTCCCTCCAGTTTTCAGAGATAGATGTCAAGTAGAGAGAACTCAATACATGTTGTATAAGTTGCTATAATTGTGATGAGAGGATGAGAACTTATGTGATGTGTTGATTTATGTGATGTGCATTATGCTTATTTTAATTGAGACTTTTATATGTTTTGACCTGGATATCTGGTTTTGGTTTTTGGCATAGTTTTCTGTAAATGGTTTAAATCCTTAATATTTATAGAAATGTTTTCCAATACTACTAACCATGCAGATGTTTTAAGATTTATAAAAGATTTTCCCAAAAGGGAAATTGGGTAAACTACTGGGCAATTTATGCTCACCCTCCCTACTTTCTCCATAGGTGGTGTCCCGTGTGACATTGACAATCAACAAGCGGAATAAGAAGTTACCTTTTATTCGTAGTTTGAGACTTGATATTGCTAGGAGTGTGAATACAAGACTCGTGTTTAAGTCTTGTTAAATATATGGACATTGCTAGTATTCATGTGAAGTGTGTTACTTTGAAAATGTCTGTAACTATATATGCCACTCTAGCTTGATGTTGAGGTGTGAATGATGATGCTCAGTGAACTATCTGAGAATTTAATTTTTCTTATAATTTTTCAGTCTGTGTTTATTGGTGACTATGAACTGTGGGATAGGTCCACTGATTGGAATTCAAAAAAAAAATTCCAATTTTTGTGAAATTCCTCTTCTGCCACTACCCTGGGGTTTGGGTCGTGACATTATCAATCCTCCAGCTACAATTTGGGCGATTTCTTTAACCAGGATTATAAGTTTGAGAATATGGATTGGCATTTGGTCCTTTGAATATATTTAAAACATTAGCTTTCTTATAAAGATATTCCTTAAAAGAAAGTAGAATTGGACAATCATTAGTTGAGTGATCATTAATTTCATAAATGTGATACATAATTTCTTGCACAGATTTTACTTGACCACTCTTTTTCATTTCAAGTACCTTTACTTTTCTAGCTAAGGACACAAGTTTGGCTTGGAACTCGTGATGTTTCCTAAGATTCTACATCCCTCCACTAGATACAAAGGGTTGAGTTTTGGTAGGTACCTCACAAGTTCCTTCAGTGTCCCAATTTTTTGCATTTTCAACTAGTAAGTCTAAGTATTCAATTGTCTCATTAGAGTCTTTATATTCAAAGTGTCATTGCACATTATTTCAACCATTTGCCTATCTTTAGGTGTTAATCCCTCCTGAAATGTGAAATAACCTCCACGTCTCAAAATCATGGTGATGACAAGTTTTAAGTAATTCTTTATTACTGGTATAAAATTTTCAAAAACTATTGTTGCATTTCATCCCAAAAACCAATAGAACCTGACTTAAGATTTTGTAGCCATGTTTTAGCTTTATCATTTAATGAAAAGGAAAAAAACTTAAGTCTAATGGTATTCATGCTATAATTTTGGTCATTATAAGTGTTACACGCCTCTTCAAACTTCCTCATATGCAAATATGAATTTTCTAAATCTAATCCATGAAAATTTGGTAAAAGTTGAACAATTTTTGGCCTATAATTGAAATAAGATGCAGTGGGAGGAAAAGCTAGATAAGAGGGTGCATTTATTCTTATGGACTTCATGTGATCTTTTAGTGTTCTAGGTCTATTTTAGTCATTATATATAGAATGATTATCTTCTTGGTCAATTTGATTTTTGGCCATATTTTCAAGAAAAATTAAAGGCTTCTTAACAAATCTATTACCTGATGAGTGTAACCAAATTTTTATTTAAATAAAGAACAAGAAAGGGAAAAAAAACATTATCAACAAGAAAGAAAATGAACAAGAAAAGAGATAAAAAGAAATGAAATGAAATTATAGTTTGTAGAATAAATTTTAGCTCCCCAGCATCGGTGCCAAAAACTTGACTAGTTCAAATTAATGAAGTCTTCTCCTAAGTCAAGAGTGCCAAAGTAATAAATTACTGAACAAGACCAAGGTCGATCCATAAGAAAATTAGTGAATAATACAAAACTATATAATATATATTTCCATAGTAAAAAGGATGAGAAAGAGAGAGAGAGTTTGTTGTAGGATGATTATAACAGTATGAAACAAAGTGACAAAATATAGTCATATGAAATTGTAAAATTAAATGCGGGCTAAGAATAAGGGATTGTCTCTTGGGAACATCAAATAAGTTTAATCTAAACTATTTTATCACTCAATTGAAATCTGTACACAATAGAAGTTCTAATCGAAAGATTTATCATCAAATGTCTATTATTAGTTATTTATGTGATTATATTAGTTTTCTTAATTACCTTCTTTGATAACGCTAATCTTTGAAAATGTGGTCAAACATTCATATTGACATCTTATATCTATGAAAAATCATTCCTTCTTAGCAGAAACAGTACAAAAGTAATTAAGTATTTTTTATGTCAAAGATTGAATATAATGAATCAAGACTCACTACTAAATAAGGAGGGTATTAAGACTAATTAAAAAAATTAAGTTATACATGTATAATAATGATTAAAGGATATAAATAGTGAGGTCTATCTAGAATATAAATTATACCTATTCTTCCCCCAAGATATTCACTGTTTCATCTTAGCAATATGCAAGATTAAGTAGACATGACGAAGAAGAACAACAAGTATGAACACAATATGAATATAGCTTTAACTATAAAACTCTTACTATTTTGAAGGCAAAGTAAGATTCTAACAATATGAATAACAAGAAAAGAATAAAAGAGAGTGATCTTGATCTCAAACTAAGATACCTCCTAAGTATAGCTTCAGTATTTATTTATAAGAAAAGTTAGAAATACAAAGTCAAAATTTGTAGGCTAAGGATAAGTATAATGTGGCATGTTGTTTTGGCAAATTTATTTCCTCCCAAAGACATATCTGAAACTCAACCAATTTGGATGAACTAGGTCTTGATCAAAGAAGAAAAAGTGAAGCTATCTCTTATGGTTCAGATGGTACTAAAAATATATTAATCATGGCTGTATTTCTTGATTTGAAGCAAAATAGTAAAGATAGGATTTGTTGAGTCAAAACTGGTGACTAATTTTATCATCTGGAAAGATCTGATCTTTTTGTGTATGTATTCATATCATCAAAAATCACTCGATATGGGATTGCATTGAAGCGAGAATAGGCCAAATATTAAAGTATGTCTGGCTAAATGTGAATGCAATCTAATTCCAAATTTTTCCAATTATGATCCAAAACAAAATGATCTGGGCTATTCTTGTGAGTTGGATTTAGTAGGACATTGGGTCTAAATTCCACAAGTTCAAGAATTAGATTAATCTCTTATATAGTTTAAAATATGTGCTTATTTTACAAAATATGCACCGAAATGAACATTTAATAGGAATAGAGACGATTCTTACTTTTATGCCTATATTTATAAAAGTGCTTTATATTATAAAATTTAATGATACTTTTAAGCGTATAATGATGATATAATTC
Organism: Parasponia andersonii; assembly: GCA_002914805.1. NCBI lineage: Eukaryota > Viridiplantae > Streptophyta > Magnoliopsida > Rosales > Cannabaceae > Trema > Trema andersonii. The sequence goes on from JXTB01000030.1 coordinate 416,478, forward strand.
CTTAATAAATATACATAATTAGACGTTCTTCACCTGAACTAAAGAAAATAGCTAAAAATTATTTTACCATATTCAACTGCATACTCATTAATAAAGGCTTTTTTTCCTACAAATATGTAGAGATCATGCAAACGGTTGGACAGCTCATTGAGATTATGTCCACGATATATAAGTACATCGTTTTGTCGTTTCTGTCATTCAGCTTTCAGTACATTAATATATATTGTTGTGGGTTTTGGAATTGCTACTAGATTCTAGTCAATAACATAAAACATCTTTAGTGCAATCAAGAGGAATATTAGTTTGTTTTGCTAGTTGGTGAAATTTGTCCCATCAAACCAATCTAGTTTTACTATGTCTTACTTCAACTGTTTAATTGTGATAAAATTTGTTTCAATCTTCAGGACAGATAACACTTTAAGATTATTAGCTTTGACATGTGACTTGAAATACGTATTGAATACGTTTTCTTTAAAGCCTAATATACCCCCTCTCGGTAGAGATTGCTCGTGGATGTCACAAAAAATTACTACTAGAATAAGACAAGCTTTAGTAAATCTGCAGTAAGCGATAGTGAAAAGTTCACAAAAACAGGAAAATTAAGAACTAATTATTTCTATTTTCTTTATTGTGTTTTATAATAAAAGAGAAAACTTTTGGATGAAAAGATATGTTTGTTGGAAAAGATATGTCTTTGGAAAAACACGTCTATTGAAAAAATATATCTATTAGAAAAACTCTCGTCGAAAAAACCTCAATTTTCAATTTAAATATTTAAAAATAATTATCTTTTATTTGAAAAATAAAATAAAAGGTAATTGCATTTTCTTGTTAGAAAAACCTCGCTTTTCAATTTAATCATTTAAAAATAACTATATTTTATTTAATTCTTTTATATTTAAACATTTAAAAATAATAATCTTTTATTTAAAAAATTAAATAAAATATAATTGTAATTCCTAATTGAAAAAACCTAGGTATTTTTAATTTAAACATATAAATATAATTAAATTTTAATTAATTATTTTCAATTTAACATTTAAAAATAATTCTATTTTATTTAAAATTACAATGTGAAAAGTAAGATTCACTGTGGCCACCCTTCTCATAAGATTACCAAAAAACAACAAACAAACTTACCTAAAACAAGAAAAGAAAGTCTAATCACAATTACTTTTGAAGTTATATCATAGGCAATCAGGCAATTTGTCCAACTTATTCTTTAATCAATATACTATATGTCACCACTTATAAAAATTAAGTAAATAAATAAATTACCAAAATAACCAAAAGAAAAGGAAATATTTTTTACTTAACCAAAACAATAAAAGAAAGTCTTAATCAAATTTGAAACTTATTTTCTTCTCTAATCTCTAATTATTGTATGTACAAAAATTTGAACTCACCTTATCACGGACAATGATAAATAAAAAAACAATATAGGGTCTTAATTAAGGATTTTGGAGTCTTATAACCAAGAAACCAGAGTAAGGTTTTTTCTTTTTTTTTTCCTGATAAATTTAAAAGTAGTGGCTTTTTTCAAGAGAGAAGAGAGGAGAGATCATCATCATCATCATGATCTTTATCAGTATGGGATTCTCTCTTTTTAAAACATTTAATTAAATTAAAAGAGAAAGCTCCTAATCCATTTAATTATATATTTATATATATGTAAGATTTATTTTTATAATTATAGTTGCCACGTGTTGTGACAAGTATAAGTGCACCTCTCACGAAAGATTTGTACATAATCCTCTAACATTTAAATACAATTACAAAGTATCTAACTTTTCTTTCCTTTCTAATATGGAACTAATGTTATGTCTCACTCATTGACTCCTAAAAATTTAAGTGTTTTTGCCTAAAAGCTCTAAGATCCTTTATATATATATATATATATATATATACTAGTCACTCAAAAGGATATGAGAAGACCCTAAAACATGGTGGATACTTCTAGAATGATCAAGAGAGGTTTTGGCCATACTAGAAGACTCTAGTTAGCGCTACTAAGTCCTAAAAGATTCTAAACAAAGTCAGTTAGTACTAGATAGCTCGAGATGACCCTAGAAGCTCCTAGAATAGCTTAGAAGAGCAAAAAAGATGGGTGAACTTCTTGAAAAAATCCAGGTCATGCTTATTCTAGATTTCTCTTTATAAATATCTTTGTAGATATTATTATTTTATTTGAGAAGATTCTAGACCCTTTGTAAGATCATGTCACTTGGCATGATCATAATCGTTGGTTGAGTTAAGTTTTGTCTATATAAAGAACCCTTTGAGTTCATGAGAGAATTATAAGTATTCTTAAGAGTAATTTAAAACTTTCATTCACTTAAACTCTTATACTTGCCACTTTGTCTCAAAATTGTCCATGCTAAGTATTGCAGGATTGTCTCATCTAAGGCAAAGGTAGTGATACTAAGCACAAAAAATGTTTAGCCCATTCTTTTTGTCTCTTGAGAGAGAAAAAATATCTCTCTTTTTTTTAATATTAAAACAATATTATCTAACACTTTTTTTTTCAAAGGAATATTATCAACACTTTTGCTAAACCCAAAAAAGGAAGAAGAAGTGTTGAAGATTATTTGAATTATGACAAATGATATATCATTTTGAGCAAGTTCCTTTCTTTTTTCCTAGAAAATTCTTATAAGACATTATTAGTATTTAATAAATTATTAATCAATATAAGTTATTAATTAATAAAAAGAGCTATTATCAATATTATGTATAATACTAATTAATTAGTTTTTGACACTCCAGGCAATCCTAAGGCGCCATTTATTTTTTGGTAAGGCTAGAAATCCCAATTGTTTAATACAACTTAACATAGCAGGTGATTTGTATTCAATTGATGAATTTAGACTTACTACAAATAAGTTTGAAAGCAATTCAGTAGTACCAAAAAAATTATATTATAAGATGAGATACTTGTCATTATTCTATAGTAATATCTACAACTTCATAATTTTGTAATAGAAAAAAATCACAAAATTATCCTCCTCGTGTTACAAATCGAATACAAACTTTTCCTTTTCACCTAATTTGGTCAAACTTGAGCTGCGAAAAAAAATAAATAAACTTGTTATTGTTAATTAAAAGTGTATGGCGAGAGAGTGGTTGGCTGGTTGCAATGTCAACGAGGTATGAAATTATCAACAAATCAACAGAGACTAATTGCAAATAATCGTATGCAAGGCATGATTAATTTCATTTTAAGATGTGCATAAAAAGAAAAAGTATGGTGTTTTCTAATAATTCAAACTTAGTAAGATGAATAGATGTTTAAAGGAACTCAATTAGCGGTTAATATCTTATTAATCTTGTTTGCATAAGGCCATAGCAAGGATAATTTTGGCATTTGGAATGTCTAAATATAATTAGGAAGGGGGATGAAATTTATACTAATTTGTTGATCCAATGGGATACTTTCTCAAAACTCATGGGTAAATCATGCATTTCTCCTAAATCTAGACGAGATTCATCCAACTCCAGATTGGACAGCAAGAAATCCAAAATCTAAGATTGATTTCTAAGAGATAAAGCTGTGTTTGGTGGATCATATTGAACTGCGTTAGCTTAAGCACATTGTAACAATTTTGCGTTTACAACCTTAATTATCTTGATAGCAAGTGTTTTTATTAAATAAAATATAATTCCTGATTGAAAAACCTCGGTTTTTTAATTTGAACATGTAAACATAATTAAATTTTAATTAATCATTTTCAATTTAATATTTTAAAATAATTATTTTTTATTTAAGTCATCTATTTATTTAAAAAAAATTAAATTTATTTTAAAAAATTAAATTACGTGACAAATACAAATGCACCTCTCTCCAGAAATTTGGACATAATCCTCTAATGTTTAAATACACTTATAAAGTATCCAAATTTTATTTCCCTTCCAATATGGGACTAAGCACAAAAGGTATTTAGCCCATTCTTTTTGTCTTTTGAGAGAGAAAAAAATGTTTCTTTGTCTATATATTTAAACAATATTATCAACATTTATTTAAAAAATGAATATTATCAACCGTTTTTTTTTTAAGGAATATTATCAACACTTCCATTAAACCAAAAAAAAAAAAGTAAAAGAAGAAGAAGAAGTGTTGAAGATTATTTGAATTGTGACAGATGATATATCATGGTGAGCAAGCTCCTTTCCTTTTTCCTGGAAAAATTCTTACAATATATTATTAGTGTTTATTAGGTTATTAATCAATGTAAGCTATTAATCAATAAGAGGAGCTATTATCAATATTGGTGTATAATACTAACTAATTAGTTTTTGACACTTCAAGCAATCCTAAGATGTCATTTATTTGACGAAGTAGATTGACTCAAATGGTAAGAGTATCTGTTATTTAGGATCTTAGTCCTAAGTTCAAGTCACACCGGAAACTTACTATCTCCAATGGGATGAGATGGGGATAGAGTAGTAATAGTATTTTCTTTTAATTTGTAATAAATGAAAGTCATTATTTAAGTCTCAATTTTCTTTTAAAAAATGTCATTTATTTTTGGGATATTATCATTTTTATACCTTGCATTTTGATGCTTTGTTCAAATTATACCTTCTGTTTTAGTTATTATCAACATTGACTCTTAGATTTGAAATCTGTTACAAATTTATACCCTGACATCAATTTAGAGCAGTTAATTTACCAAGTTGCTGTTTAAAAAATTGAAAATATACCATATAAAAACTGATCTGAGAATAAGTTTATTAAATCATCTTAGTAAATTAACTGTTCTAAATTAGTGTCAGGGTATAAATTTGTAACAAATATAAAATCTAAAGGTCAATATTGATAATAACCAAAACAGAAAGTATAAACTGAACAAAGTATCAAAATACAGGGTATAAAAATGATAATTTCCCTTTATTTTTTAATAATGCTAGAATTCCACGTTTTAAGTACAACCTAACATAGCTAATGATTTGCGTTCAATTAGTGAATATAAACTTACGACAAATAAGTTTGAAAACATTTAAGTGGTACCTAAAAAAAATTGTAATATAAGATGAGATAAGTAGCATTATTCTCTATATCTAAAGTAATATCTACAACTTCATAATTTTGTAATAGAAAAAATCACAAAATTATCCTCCTCTAGTATTACAAATGGAATACGAACTTTACCCCTTCATCTAATTTGGTCAAACTTCAGCTACGAAAATAAAAAAAATTAAACTTGTTATTGTTGATTAAAAGTGTACGGCTAGAGAGTGGTTGGCTGGTTGCAGTGTCAACAAGGTATGAAATTATCAGCAAACCAATAGAGATTAATTGCAAATAATCATATGCAAGGCATGATTAATTTTATTTTAAGCTGTATCTAAAAAGAAAAAGTACGGTGTTTTCTAACAATTCAAACTTAATAGGATGAATAGATGCTAAGAAACTCAATTAGCTGTTAATATTTTATTAATATTGTTTGTATAAGGCCATAGCAAGGATAATTTTGGCATTTAGAATGTCCAAATATAATTACGGGTGGGTAGAAAATTTATACTAATTTATTGATCCAATGGGATACTTCTCAAAACTCATAGATAAATCAAGAGAGACCCACAACTTGGTCCGAATAGCAAAAATTAACGAAAGAAATAAGCTGGCGATGCCTCAATTCATTTACACAATGTACGCTGGCTTCCCAACATAGACAGAATCTTAATTGCACTGAGCCAGTGTACTCGAACAAAATACTCTAGATAAACTTTATATATTACCCCAATGCATGGGACAAATAATATAGATTTTCAAGTGCGGAAGTACCTGGAAAATTAGAACCCCACAAAGAAATTCACTCGAAACCTAAATCCGTTCACTTCACCCTGTCACCTTCTAGACTTAGAAGCTTTAAATATATTCTCTTTGTAGTATTTGAGTTCCATGATGCTTTCTCTGATATCATCCAAGGCTCTGTGTTTACTTTCTTTAGCCGGGGCTTTCTTTTGATCTGCACAAGCATTGACAATAAGGTGAAGAATTAGGGGAAAGACTATGAAATAAAGCACAAGGGGGAAATCCCAAAGGATGTGACTGTTACAAACTCTGGTAAATCACATAATCAAACCTTGGAAAGTTTCCAATGATTATTCGAGTTGATAAATGAACATCAATAGCAAAGAAGGGACAGTATCACTTTTATACCTTCTATTTTGACATTTTGTTCAATTTATACCCATTGTGTTTTGATTATTATCAATATTGACTCTTAAATTTGAAATCTGCTACAAATTTATACCTTGACACTAATTTAGAGCAGGTAATTTACCAAGATGATTTAATAAACTTATTTTCGGATCAGTTTTTATACAACTTATTTTTAATTTTTTTAAATGGCATCTTGGTAAATTAACTACTCTAAATTGATGTTAAAGTATAAATTTATAACAAATTTCAAATCTAATAGTCAATGTTACTAATGATCAAAATGCAAGGTATAATTTGAATAAAATGTAAAAATACAAGGTATAAAAATGATAATATCTTAGCAAAGAATTAGAGAGAAGAAAAATATCAAATCTGAACGAGGGTAAAAAGCCATAGGAAAGACAAGAAGACATAACAAAAAGACATTTCGAGCTATATTTTAACAAAATTTCCTTCATATTTGACTTTTCTAAGCATCCTTAATACATTTAGTCTACACTAGCGCTTCACTTTCTTAAGGGGAAATTTGCATCGACACAAATAGCCTGCAAGCAGTTCAAGTTCCTCGGTAATGTTCTGGCTTTTGTTTTAGGTTCTGAAACAAGTCAATTGAGTGGAGATTCTGCTATAGAAAACAGACAATAATTTCGAAACTTTAAAGAAGACCGAAGTTAACTCTTTACGGAACGAACAAAAGTAACTTCCATAAATTTATGCAGCTAATTGAGATTTTTACCTCTGGGATACCAGCGCATGCACAGAGCTTTGACACTGCTGACATCAACTACTACGTGGGAGAAAAGGCTAGCCAAATCTGGCATGTATTTCTGCCAAGAAAAAGAGGGTCAGGGAATCAACTAATTTCAATAAAGTGAATAGGAAACTGAAACAAATAAACGAGAGGTAGTAGTTCCAGACACTTATGCTTTCCAGAACAAAAATACTCAATAAGGGGAATTCGAGGAAAAAGAAAAAGAACACATTTCATTAGCAAGTCCGTCAAGGACAAACACATGAAAGAAGTTGAATATTAGGCCTCTAGGTATTCAAGAGAGAGTTTGGCATGATAAAAAAAAATTGAGGTGCGATAAATACTTGCAAAAAAAGATCTTCTCATAAACAATATATCCATATATGTCAGTCAATCGCTCAATGAAGAAAAATAGAACTAAATTGTAATGGTGGTAGTAGTTGGCCAACGAAATTTAGCCATATCCGAAAACTACATCCCAATAATGAAAACACATTTTGATATATGTATATATATTTTTTTTGGATAAGAAACTGAATGTTATTATAAAGAAGCAAAAAGTACAAGAAGATGATGAGAAATCATCCGAACTACAACCAAAGGCACCAATCCCTTGTTAAAACAGAGAAGGGAATGTCTCTGAACTCTTTCTTGTCAATCACCCAAAACGCAACCCAGTATTTCATCCTTTTCCAACCTCTACATCCCCCTTACTATTTTCGAAAATCCTCTGATTTCCTTCCAACCAGATGGCCCAACATATCGCCATAACAATGACGTTCCACAGCTTTGTACTTCTAGCCTTCCTTCTTCCCAAGCCTGTCATATGTTGGAAGACATGCTTGCAATGAAGAGGCCAAACCCAAGACACTCCAAAGGCTAGGAGCACCTTCACCCATATCGATAAGGCAAAGGGGCAATGCAAGAAAAGGTGGTCGCAAGTCTCTTCGCTGCTTTCACACAAGACACACCAGCCTGGCGACAAGTAGGAGAGCAGCCTGCGCCGTTGAAAGACCTTGTTCGTATTAAGCTTGCGTAAGGTTAAGAGCCAACTAAAAACTTTGACTTTTATGGGGCACTCAGATTTCCAGATAAACGAGAAATAGGGGAAAGGGTAGGCTCCCAAAGTTAGCCCTAAGATGTAAGAAGAGGGATTTGCACGTGAACTGTCCAGAGTCATCCAAATCCCACACCCTCCTATCAGCTTCATCTACATGGCAAGTAACCAAATCGAGAACTGCTATAAGGCCACAAACCTGCTCCAATTCTCTTTCATTAGGATTTCTAAAAAATCCTAAGTTCCAAGAGAACCTTCCCATCCTTAAGAAGTTTTTTGAAGCTCTTAAGGATGAAATGCAAGCATGTTTAGAATCTGCCAGTCTGTATAGTAGAGGGAAACGATCAGCTAAAGTGAAATCTCCAGCCCAGATATCTTCCCAGAAGCGAACCTTGAGGCCATTGCCTACCTTGTAATGGACATGGTTCTGAAACTCCTCCAAACAACTAGAAATAAATTTCCAGGGGCTTCTATAAGTATTTCTTGCCCCCATCCCCAAATCCCAACCATTGGGGCTAAGGCCACACTTACTCTTGATGACCTTGCCCCAAAGAGTTCCTTGCTCCAAAGGGAATCTCCAAAGCCATGTGGTGATCAAGGATTTGTTCCGAAGAATAATGCTGCCAATACCCAAGCCCCCGAACTCCTTGGGTTTGCAAACTGCCTCCCACTTCACCAAATGCCCACCCCCCAGTTGTCATTTCCTTCCCAAAGAAAATCCCTCCTGATTTTCTCGAAAACACATTTTGATATTATGGAGCAAAAAACAGAAATCAAATATGGCCTGTAATTAGACTGGAATGGATAATAACAAAAGTAGTAGTGGCAATGGAGGTAGCAGCAGCAATAGTACAACATCAATTGCAGCAGGTGTAATGGCAGCAAGAAGAGGATTGATGGTAGTGACTTTAGAAACAACTTAGGGATAATAGCAATAGTATTTGAAGCAAAAAAAGTAATTCTAGAAAAAAGGGCATTTCTTGCAGACTTGTAGCTGGCTACACGAGTAAATAATTTTCTTTTAAAATTGAAACTTTTCACCAATCAACTTACATGTGTCTAACATAATACCTAACGATTTTCCACAAAAATCTCACAGATAAATCAGAAATATTCATTGAAAATGTTAGGCTTCCATAAAATGATAATTAATAACAAAAAGAAAGTTTCATAAATCAATGAGGACCAATTTTGAATAGTTAGTTATAAGAAAAGCACTCAATTTACCTTCAGAAATATAAAATCCACATAAACTGAATTTCCTGCCAAAAGAGGTGTGTATGTACCAACATTTTTCTTCACAAATTCAATGACCTGCAGAACTTCAACAATATGACTCCATAAATTTTGAAAGAATAAAAAGGGCACAAGAAGATAATTATGCAAAGTAATGAAATTAGAATATTTATGGCTGGGTATAGAATCAAAATAATTCCCACGATTGTAGATAAATGTTGCAATATAAGGAAAAAGGAAAATGATTATTCAGAAGATGTTCCAAATACCAATTTTTCCGAGTAAGTAACCAAATGACTGCTGATCACAACTAGGCTCAATGGAGTCTTTTTCGTTATTATTTGTTGTTTATTCTACTAAAGATCCTGAGGAAAATCATTGTGAGACCGAAAATTTTCTTTTCTAAACAAGAAGTTGCAAAAATATCAAATTGTTTACAATTTAATATTGTAATTGTAATTGAATGACTGAATGAACCAAATTCCCACTCCACAAGGAATGGCAATATATTTTTCAATTCACAAACATTATATATACATATATATTATCCTTTACTGGAGATCATTAAAATTAGCTTGAGATTAAGTTAATTGTGTTTCATTTAATTCATTCAATCACTTATTTTAATTGAACCTAGTGTTATAAGATCCCAATTACAATTAAAACAAATTCAATAATTTACAATTCAATTATAACTTGATTTTGCAAGAACAAGATCCCATATGAACTAAGACATAAATACTTTGATAATTCCATTATTAAGAGTAGTTTTTACTTACTAATATTTTAAGTAAATTCATCAGCACAATAATCTGTTCACCAAAAAAAAATTATCAGTATTTTTTTTTTAACTTAAATTGTCAATGCCACTAGATTTCAAAGTCATCTGATGCAAACATTAAAATTTTAAAGGTAGTCAACACCACTCGTTGGAACATGACAGAATAGAAAAAGAAGCGTTGTTCAGTTTTTTATGAAAAAGTGCTCATTATTAAATAACTAAACCGCACGTGCTAAGTAAAATAAACATTACAAACTTCATACCAACTGTAAAGTCCTTGCATACCTGCTTTCCTGCTTCTCTTTCGCTAATTGTACTGTGGAGCACTTTTTTTGTCAACCCTATAATTGTTTAAATCAGTTAGAGGTGATAGCGAAAATGATAATTTACAAAATTAGCAAAAAATAAATGAGCATGGTATTTCACAATATAAGTAGATAAATGAACGAGATGACAATATTAATAACTACAGAAGATGCATAACTTTATATAGTTGAACAAAAGACCACAGTAGATATTAGATGCTTACCACTAGCTGCGTGATGACTTTGACACCATTCTCCCATTTTATCTAAACATTCTTTAGTTTGATGGATAACCAGATCAGGACCCTAAAAGAGGAAATGATCCTGGATCACAAAAATAAAAAGAGCCATATATACACACCAAAAAGAAAGAGAAAAATCATGCAGAAAATGAAATTAGAAAATATACGTGTGTAAATACATATGTAGAAGAATAACATGCATACTTCTTGTGTGCGTCAATGCCTCAATAAAGCATAGTTCGGCAATTTTCTGGGCAATCGGGAGAATTAACTGAGGAATTGTCCATGTTTGAAGATGAAGATTCGATTTGGGAGAGTAACTTACCGGGTTTCTTTATGAATTTCTTTCTACAAGAAGCTTAAAAAAGTCACTTTGTGTTTGATCTTTTTGGACTGAGAAGGTTTATGTTAAATTGTTGAATCTCCTCTTTCCATTTTTCTTTATGTGGACTTCTTGTCAGTCTTTGTTTTTAACAGACGATAATATGCATACACTAACAGAAAAAAGGAAACAAAATACAATAAGGTAACAAGATGTCCCTCTGAAAAGAACCATAATAAAGAACCCAAAGAGAAGGAAATCTTTTTCCCCACCAAACCTTTTTATAAGAGGAACACAAAATCTTTACTAAAAACAAAGTAAAAAGAACTATGAATGACTTAGAGGACAAGCAATCAACTAACACAGGACTTGTATCACATTTACCAGTAGAGTTTTGCTACATTACATGTTCATTAGTCATACAAGATAAGAAAAAGAATCTATCTGAAACAAAGAAAAAGAACCTATCTGAAACAAAGAGCAGTTCTGCTGTCATTTACCCTTGAACCAATACTGTTGCAGCTAAATTTGGCTAAAGTTGGCAAACTTACAGAAAGCTAGAATTAGAAGCAAAAGAAGAAGACATCAAGTAGTCCAACAAATGAAGCTTGATAACATCAAGACTCGATGTGATGAAAGAAGACTGAACACCAAATCGAGAGGAGATTCCACACTTGCTTGTTACAATCTTTGCAGTGCTTCAAATCATTAGATCAGACAAAGCTTAAACCTAGCTAAAATCCTTTAACACTTCCACTCAGAGTCAAATCAGACTTGTTGGTAGAATCACAGTCAACCGGTACTCATCAGTCCACTAAATTTTATACTTGACCAAGCCATTCAAGAGCAGTTACATCCTTCCCCTACAATAATCCTCGAGTTCAAGAGAGCTTGCTGGATACAATTCTTAATTGGAACTTGATATGCTATGAAAATGATAATCATATAATAAATGTAAAAACTACCATCACTTTCTCTTCTTCTTGTTAACACCTAAAAACCTCTGTTTGAAGCTAGTCTGTCCACTAAAACCCTACAATCTCTCAAAAGCATGAAACTTATGCCCATTCACCAGGTAGGTGGTTGTGAGAAATTGAACCCTACGTCACACGGGGGCAAATTATGAACAACTGCTACATTTACCCCTCAAGCTGTCCATGCTTTCCTCTAAATGTACTTTTCCTTATTATTGCATTAACTATAGGACCAAGACTACAAAGCTGCAGCATATGTAATGAACTGACTATATACTTGGGGTTCATTGGTGTATTCATAAGTTATAATAGTTAAGTTCACTTGTCACATTGATTGCACATTTCTACAATAAGAAATCCTTTTAGGATAAAAGTATGAAAGCTGTTTGAGCAACTTAGCCAACATTTAAACACTAAACTAATTTGATGTGCTAAAAATTATATTACAGCAAAATAAGTAGTAAGCGTGGATAATTTTTGTACTTGTGCTACTTTAATTTACAATCAGTTATAAGTGAATTTGGAGAAACATAAATAAAGAGCTTCCGCAAAGTGGATAACAGCAACATACAAAAGAGTTGAATGATAAAACCCTGAACAAGAAAACATAGCCGGCAAACTCCCACACACAAAACCAATATTTTAGTACAAGAAGAACAATGCTGAAAGATGGTTCTTACCTCCAATTGTTTGGTCAAGCTGCCATCAGTAATTATGCAGGCAATCTCCAGTATCCGGTCAACTTCAACATTCAAGCCTGCACATACACAGAAGTAAAGAAGAATATTTTTACTCATACTGACTTTAAATCCAATACGTTCTGCTTAGACTTGTCAAATGCATATTTTAACATGCATGACTATTCAAAACTAAAGAAAAATTTGGAATACAGTAAATACTGCAAAGGATTTATCATAAATCATCACCTGCTGCCACAAGCAAATGACAAAGTAAAACATAGCCTGAAATTTCTTAAACAAATGAAGCAACAGAGAAGAAAATGCAAAAGTATAAACAGAAGAAGCGGCTTGTTCCTGGAATTGAAAGATTAAAGTGAGGAAAGGTATGTCTTAGGTAGTCCAAAGAGTTAAGGCACACAGGATGACAGGACATCCGAACAGTTAATCTTATGTGCTACTAATCTCGAAAAAAGAGTCTACAGCATGGTCAATGAGATGATAAGAAATTTCATAGTCTTACATGACATGTTAGTATACGAGATACCTTCCCCCCCCCCCCCCCACCCCTCTTTGGTATAATCTAAAGGAAAAAGTAATAAAAGATAAATTTTGCACATAAATGGCCGATGAATTTACATTTCAGGTTTTTTAATATTTTTTTATTGTATAATAAATGTTGGAGTACTTACATAAATATAAATTTTACCCGACCTTTGATTATTATATTTTTTTTGAAAGGTGGACCTTTTATTATTTTTTATATTCTTAAATTTAAGATTTCGGTGCATTTGGTTTGGATAGGGTTCTAGGTAGTTTTGAAGTCTCTGAGTTCAATTCATTTAGTAATTTGGAAAAAGTTTAGTTTTAGAAACTCATAATACATTCCTTTAGCAGTTATCCTTTGTTCTTCTCTATAAACAAATGTTTGAACCAACAATAGAAAAATTAAGGAAAAAAAATGCTATATATATATATGTGTGTGTGTGTGTGTGTGTGTGTGATCTTGGGGATAACAATCATGCTCTAGGTAAGAATTCTTTCTTAGTGATCCAGCAACATACTTACCAGTCATTTCTAAGTCGATCCACACAAGAGGCAACTTGTACTCAGCTGGAACGGCATCTTGGTTTTGTTGATTATGTTTGTTTTTTTCTACCTTTGCATTACTATCATGGCTGTTTGCTTTCTTCTCTCTCAAGTCTAAACCAAGAAGTCGAAAAATTAGTAAGACCAATTTGGTGAAACTAGCTAATTCTTCAAACAAGATCCAAGTGAATACAAGTGTCAACAAGACCAGCAACTGACACCCTAAAACACAAAAACTATTTCTCCGCCTCCTCTTTTCGTTTCAACTACACTCTTCTGCAGCCCTGTTATAAGTCATCTCTCTTTTTCAAGAATCAAATGCCTTCATGTCTTCGATTAAAAGGGGAAGAAAAACTAATAAAACTTTCTACATGAACAGAGCACCCATCTAACTACCAACTTTTCTCAGAACCGACGGTCCTTAATTCTTCACACACACACACACACACTCTCTCTCTCTAAAGCAACATAAAAGATATTCATGAACTTGATAGGATAGGAGAGAGTGAAAAGGGGTAGTAGCTTCAACTTTATCTTTGGGAAGCAGCATTAGAAAAAGAAGGTTCCATGGGGAATCAAACCCCAAATTCTATGGGAACAAACCCCCAAGTTCTATAGGAACAAACCACCAGACCCAACCCTCATGCCTTTAACATTCAACTTAGTTTAAGGTAATAATCAGAATGTTCGTATACAATAAAATATATAGGGACTCGCTCTAGTATGCTAGATACATAATGAAGTCATATTGAAAATTTGGGAGAACCGATTGAAAAGAACAAACATAGAAACAAACCCACATGCAAAGAGTCAGAATTAAAGGAAAGCAAGATTACAATCAAGAAAAAGATTGCGACAAAAATAATAAAAACTCGACCTAATTACTAAACCCAGAAGAAATAATAACAAGTGGAACACTAACGAACCACCAGAATTAGTACTGGTATGCCCCTCTTTGGATTGAGATGGGGAAGCGTCGGATGAAGCCGGGGTGGATCGGGCTTGATCGTCGTCTTCGGCGTCAAGCTCTAGCACAGAGAAAGAATTGACCAGAGGCTCCATTGCCATTGGCCTTTTCTTTTTTCTTTTCTTTTCTTTTCCTTTTGACGAATATAAAGAGAGAGAGACAAGCAAGAGTATATTTACTATTACTCGATAAACAAATTTACTAACTTTAGTTACTATGATTGAAGTATATATTTTTTTTATATTTGATATATAAAATTTTATACTTAATATATAAACATATAAATAGAATATTTTGCTATCGCAATTGATAAAGTGACATTTACTTAAATTGATCTAAAATTTAGTCATATTTCTATATAATTATTCTTTTTTAGCTTTATTTTTATAAAAAAAATGTCATTTTTATAAATTAAAAAAAAAAAACTATCGAAAGTTATCGTTACTTTTTTTAACCTTTATTTTTCTAAAATACTTTTAAAAGTAATTATAAAATTTTAATAATTATTGGGTTTTTTTTTTTTTGTCAAAACTCACCAAGATTAACCCAAAATTAATCTTTCAACATAAATAATTACCTCATAACATCTTGAAACTTTGTACTATACCATTATCTATAAACTTGTTTTTTTTTTAAATGTGTAAAACGTTTTCGAAGAATTTAAATATTCTTTTTTTCTTTCAAAAAAAATTTTCAAAAGTTTAATAACTTAAACATAAGCGTAAGGGTAAAAATAGAATGCTAAATCAACTAATATTGCTTGATCTAAACTAGATTAATAATTAAAATAACATACATTTACCTGAATATGATAAATTTTTCCCTTATATATTGTATAATATACAATTACTTCATTACAATTATGTTAGAGAATCATTATTATATATTGATTATAATTTTATAATATTATAAATACTCTATACTAAAAATATATAAAATAATATAAATTACAATATGCTAATTAAATGCTAAAGATATCAAATTTCTAATTGTCTTTAATATAAGAATGAGTTAAAAAGAGTTTTTAGAATGTTAAAAATATTAGGTTGGTTCCAAACTTCTAATCTTAATCTAGAGATTCTAAATAAGGCATTTACTAAGATACTACTTAACTCGAATAATTTTTTCTATAGTTATTAATGTGCCATATGCGTGTTTCTTGATCTCTCTCTATTATCTAACCTGTAATTTGGATTTTAGTTTTTAAATTTAAATTAAACAATATAAATAAATTTTATTTTTTAACGAAAGAAAAGAAATTGGGTAAGAGATTAAATTTTTTACAAAAAGAAAAAATTTCCTATTCATTTTCAATATTCCATAGATATTTCCCTAGATATTCGTAGATGCTTTGAATATTTGTAGACATCATGGATATTTCCGAATACTCTTAGAAGAAAACTTTTCACCCTCCGTGTCCATTTTGAAACTTCAAATTATGGATAATCAATAATGTCGAAAAAATGTCGATAATGTTATGGATATTTTCATCCTTAATCATATTGTGTTTAGGTTAGGATATTATCGTATCATACTGTAATCATATCGACCCTCCCATGATACAATAACACGAATTACCAGCCTTAATAGGCATTAGCTAAGTTATAGTCCAATATATTTTTTCACAAAATAATAGTCCAAATAATGACTAGCTGGTAAAGGTGGCGAAATGGGCGACTGACCTGAAAATTTGAAAAGGGAGCCCAACTCAGCCCGTAGGACAGTCGAGCTCCTAGGTGGGCCCCAGTCGGGTTGTGCCTGAAATGGGCTAAGATAGGCTGGTCCGTTCTTAGCCCTCTTTAAAAAAATATAAAAAAATAAGACTATCATATGTATAATTAGTTAAAATATTAGAAATTTAAAAATAAAATTTATTAAAAAATTAATAATATTTTTTTTTCTATTGATAAAAATTTAAAAATAATTAAATAAGTTATAAGTATATAAGTTGAATAGGTGATTAAAAAAAATTTAAACTAAAATCTTACGAAAATTATTTAGAATTAGATTGAAATTGAAAGTATGAATGAAAGAGTGAGAAAATGTATATTTACAGGTATAGAAAAAAAATTTATTTAAATTTATTTTAAAATATTTTTTTAAAAATGAAAAAATATATATTTTTAATGGGTTGGACCAGGCCAACCTGGTGAACTTAGGTATATAGGCCCCGCCCAGCTCTATCTCTAGGACTGGGCCAGACCGAGCCCAATTCCATTGCAAGCCAGCCTGTTTAGCTCGACCCATTTTGCAAGATTTACTAGTCGGTAACTTTTTACACGATACAGCAATACGACTCGAAAATGATATAAAATAAATAGATTTGGTGAGTCATTTAACTTTTGTGTCAATTTCATGTTGACATGTGTAATATGAATAATAAATAGATAGTTTTCAAGTCAACTCGCTTAATTTAAAAATAACTCATGTAACTTGTTTAATTAAACAAGTTATTTTTGTGCTATATTAACATGACACTAATTTGATATATTTATTAATATTTTAATATTTTTAAATATGATTTTGATTACTTTTAAATATATTTACATTGTAAAGTTGAAATAATTAGTGCATAATTATGTTAATTTTAAATAATTGTATCAAATAGGTCATGATATGATACATAGCATATTTATTAAATAAATTGCATATGTTATGTCGTGTTACACTTGCACTAATTATATGTTCAGTTTAAATTTTTGACACGTTTATTAATCTTATTGTATTCGGGTTGAGGTATTATTATATTAAGTCATACATAATATAATAATACAAATCATTAGCCCTAGCCTAAAGGCCCAGCTTGATATTTGTGATTACAATAGAGAATTATCCTTCGCGGATCTCATAGATTTTGGTACAATTAATGATATATTAATTTACTGTAGACTTTTTAGATTTTCTTAACGAGTGGATTCTCTATATGAAGATCATTATAGATAAGTTCTCTCACATTTCTATTCAACTTAAATATACTAGTTGTCTTAAAAAATTAGATAAAATTGAGAAAAATTTAAGCTTAATGTGTGTATTTGTGCACGTAGTTTTATATTTTGTAAGACAAGCATTAAGGCTTCTCAATAGACTAATCTTATCTCATGAATTCAAGAAGTATTTATCCATTAATTTTTAAAATTTTTGTTCTACTGAAGAAGTGTTTATTAACATGAATATTACTTAATTATACTTCAATACTACATTCTTACCTATGAAATTATATGGATGTTGTTGCTTTTAAGTATTTTATCATCCAAGTTACAAATTTATGCTCTATATAACCTATGTTATGTAGTTTAACATTCTTCTATTAAGTGATATTTTTGCTATCATACAAAATATGTATAAGTACCATCTTACGTTTAGTACTATATATTTTCATATATTAGATTTTTGTAATCATAACAACAAGCCACCAAAACCTTCAATACACGATACTCAAACTTATTTTTTTGATAATTTGCTAAGACCTATCACAAAATTGGTTGTGACTAGTCTTCTTATTTAAAGAAAGAGTATTTCATTTGCAGCCTACAAAGATATAAAGTATGTTTTTATATAAATATGTGTACACAATTGACAAGCCTATAGAGACAAATACATATTCTGAATGATTGTGGTAGTTGTTGCACCAATGGATCGCAAATATTTTTTTATGTTTATTTACTAGTTTATAGTTTTCTTTTCTTTTTTCTCGTATTAAAGTTTAAGAATTTTATCAATAGTATTTACACGGATTATGTGATGTCATATTCTATTAGCTGTCTATCCTCTAGTACTATCAATGGATGTAGGGACCATATTTATATACAATTAAAGAAATATTAATTAAAATTCTAATAAGATATAAAGAAATGCTATCATGATTAGTTACAAAATTATGTGATTCATAAATTATGATGAACTAGTATTGTATCTTTAACATTAGCTTCATGATGGATTAATTATGTTAATATTTTTAGTTGTACATTAAAATGAAATAAAAAAATCTATGCTATTCTAGTTTTAGTAGTTGTTTGACTACATACTTTGACTTATTTCATCATGAGTATGAACAATTAGATGTAATTGATTTTAGGTAATAATTATTTCCTCAACCCTACTTAATATACTATCCATCACTTGTTAGGAATCTGACCGACCCACATTCACCGCTCGTCGGATCTCACTTCAAAGAAATGTCAGAATAATAAAAAAATAGTAACATAGAATGAAAACTAATCTCACAACACAATAATTTAAGTGGAAAACTCCCAGACCAAGAGAAAAATCATTCTCTCATAAAAGAATTTCACTATATGAAAAGTTTTTACAATCGCATATATTTCCCTCTTTTCTACCTAATATACCCAAACACTTTCTTACAAGTGTTCTCACACTCACACCTTACACCGTCACTCTTTGAAACATTCTCTTTCATTAAAAAAAAAACTATCATTTTTAAAAGAGAAACAAAGAGAAGAAAAAATTTAATTAAAACAGAGAACTTTAAATGCTTCTAATTTTTGGGATAGAGAGAATGAAGAAATGAACAGAGGCTAAGCTCTCCAATCCTTTACGAACTTCCACATAGTTTGAACGTGATATGCACATCGTTTAAGTGTTCACATGTATATGTTTACATGTCTTCACATATATATATATTCATATTTATTTGCATGTGTTCACATGTATGCATTCACACAGATTTGTTCACATAGATATATTTACTTCTGTTCATACATATTCACATATATCAACATTGTTTGTGTAGTAAAACTTATCCTACCTTCAACAGAGTCACTGGTCTCAAATACATCTGATAGGGTATCCTTATTAGTGTCCATCTTCATAAAAATGGGAATAACACAATAAGCAACTACATATTGATGTGTTCTTAAATTATAAGGAGATATATCTTTCAAGATAGGAAAATAAGCTTAATCACTCCGATACATCACTCATTTATTAAAGAAAAATATCTATATTAATAGGCTATTTTGGCCTTTGAGGATTATCTTTGTTTTTGTATTGACTTAAATGATAACACTCCCTACTACAGTAAAACTTCTATAAATTAATACTATTGGGACTAAGAAAAATTATTATTTTATAACAGTTACTTATATATGAATAAATGAATAATTTATTGACTTATCGATAAATAAATATTTATTAATTTAAAAGAGTAATATGAGTTTAATACTTGTACTTTTTGCCCTGAGATACATATATGACTTATAGTAATAAAAATTAGATACAGCCAAGGTTAATATGTGTATACAAAGAAACATAAAAGTTAGCATGTATTTACAAATTATTATAGATTGTTTGTACATAATAAAATTCTGAAAGTTAATTTTTAGTGTACATCAAAAAGTTAAGAAGTAGATACACATACCATAAATATAGCTTTAAAATTTAATACCTTATAAAATATAGTATTTCAAGATATTTCGTCGATATTGAATATAATATTGATCAATAGTCATTAGTTTTACTTATAGAATTCAAATTATTATAAATATATTCCAAATCATATGTCGAATATATCGTATCCATTGTAAAAATTAGAGTATGAAATTAAGTCCAATTTAAGTACAAATAATGTGTAAATAATTTTATATGTATTTTGAAAAAGAACAAAATTAAGAAAATAGAAGTTATCTAAAAAAACTAATTACTATTATGAATTTTTATGTTATTTCTTTTATATATTTAATTAATTAATAATTTTTATATTCGATAGACTTAAAAGAGCTAAATAAATCATTATTTTATGTATTTAGCAAAAATATTAATTTAGTACATTGGCCCGAATTAAGACCAGAAAATTTTATTATTTAACCGAAGTTTTTTTTAGATGAACCTCGATAAAGTGAGGGAAATTAAATTAAATTAAATTAAAAAATAAAGAAAAAAAAGATACATCAATTCAGAGGGGAGCATAAACCTGAATTAATCGAGATTATTAGTTTATTTATATTCATTTATCGAGATTTTTTAGTAAATACTGGAAGAAAACGAAACATATATGTGAATAAAAACTCAACAAATAGTATACTATTTTCTTAATTGATAATTTGCTATCATATATATTATATGATAATATGAAGAACTTATTTTATATAGTTTAAAATTTTGATTTTGAATATACTCATGAGAACTCGTCCATTTTTTATTATTCTTATCCATTGAGGAAATATGTGAACCTAATGTCAAAGGAATATGGTATAATGAGTAGACTTTCTTTTATCCCACAACATGACATTTACTCATTCACCAAAATATATGTTAATACATAAATCTCGTTTATAATTTCAGTCTAATTCTACAAAAATATATAATTAATACTTAAATCATATATCTATTAAATACTTTGTTACTAAAATAAATAAGAATTAACCTTAGAAAACAAATAATATATTTTTTGGGGATGTTTGACTTTATGACATAAAACATATTTATTTATGTTAAAGAATATGTTTTCAATTAATAATATAGCTCTAAGTTTGTTTCATGTTATCTTATATGCTTATCTTTATATTACATTTAATAATATAACAATCTAATATGCATTGCTTAAAAAAGAACTACACATTTGAAAATATCAATTTATAGAAAAATATAATTTTTTTTATTTTAGTCTAGAACATTATTATTCTTGGTTTATAAACAAAATTTTAATTGGACGCTTTGTTATCTTGAAGATTGTAGTGTGATCTATCTCAATTAAGAGCTGTTTATTTTTTTAATAATGTCAATTATCCCCTTTCTATTATTCTACTATTAAAAATGGATGAAAAATACCATATAAAAGTCACATACACAATGGTTGATCTCATTATTGGCCCTTGAATCAATCCCTAAATCCAATTTTCGCCCATGAATTTTAAAATTTACTATCTTGACACATAATATATCGAAATGTCTCATGTTATACTTTATTGTCACTTTGTTATATATATATATGAAACGCTAACGTTGGGTTTAAAAAAAATGACATTTTAGGTAATTTGATTTTGTTAAATAAGTTTGCTATTTTATTAGTTAAAAAATATACTTACAATTATGTATCTTCTCAACTTAAGTGATAATAAATTTAATCTTTCTTTACCAGAATAACAAGTCAAATTGTATTTATACAAATATATATATATAGGGCACTAGTCTAATAGTTTTTTTTAAAATCTAAAACTATATTTAAATCCATCACATATGTCTTTGCATTATTAAAAGTTAATAGAGAAAAGACATATATTTATCGTAATTATTTTTTTCCCAATTGCTCAAATCATAGTAGACATTAGATAATAATCTAATAGTTAAAAAAATACTTATAGATAAGTCAAAAAAGTATCTATTGTATTATGGCCCATATATATACATGTATATATATATATATATATTTAAACATTGGTTTGGATATTGGCTAAGATAGTATGCAACTGTTAAAAAAGGAGAAAACAACTTGCTTCATATACAATCAAATAAAGAAAAAATAAATAGAAAATAAAAACACAATGTTCTCTTACATAAGTTTTTTAAAAAATTGGTTAAATATTAAAAACACTAGTCCTAATTATAATTAAATTTATTGTATAAGCTCACTTAGTATAAGGAGATTAGAAAATATCCAAAAATTGTCAAAACTAAATTATGACCAATAAGGTTTTTACTAATTTATAGAAAAATGATTATTATTATTTTTAATTTATATTTTGAAAATAAAATTATGTTATTATACTATTTTTTTTTCTTGAAAAATATCTAAAATACTATTGTTAAAAGCACCATATAAGTGTCATACATATTTTAAGTTTATTCTTTCAATATAAAGAAATTATAAGGCTTTAAAGCTCGAGGGCCAAGATTAGACCATAATAATAGTACGAAAGTTAAATATATGATTAGCCAATATTTTACTTTAGTTATAATATCAAGTTATTCCCATCATAATAATGTTCTTATTTTAAAATTATGGTTCTACTTTGAAAATAATTTGCGATTAAGAAAACATGAATAATATTCTCATTCGTTTCTTGGTAAGTGAGAGTTATGTTTATTGATATTTTTCCTCTTACATATATAATTATTTATTTCAATAAGTCTATTGTTTTGTTGAAAGTGTTTCTATAATCTCTAATATTAAATTGTTTTGTCTACAGCTTAAGACAGAGAAATCATATAATAGATTAGAAGAAATAATGAATTCAAATATTGTATTAGATTAGATTATATTTTGATGATTATAGTTCTTCGCTATGTGATTTTACGAGTGTTACTCATCACGGTTTGACATATTGTATACTCTTATGATAGATAATAAGCTTTATTGAATGAATATTGTTGGTGATTTTACAATAGCTACGCAAGTGCACGTGTCGAAACAAGTAATATAGTAGTGAGTGAGTATCGTCTCTACAGGGATTGATTACCAAAATTATTTGTAAAATCTAAATATCAAACAAGCTAGTTTAACGAATGAGAAATAAAGATTTGTAATAAAATAGCAACAATTTAAAGATGCAAGCAGAAAAGTAAATATTAAGCAGAAAATAATGAGATCTAATCTAGTGATTATGAATCAGTGGTGCGGATGAGATGGGATTATTGAATCCTCCTTGGTTGCAAATCTGGGTTTAATTGCTGCAGCAACGCCTATGGCAAAATCACTCCAGTAACTGAAAATTCAATCTGTACATATTAATCTTCCGAATTCAATATGTTAAGGTTCTTTTAAACCAGATTTGACATATTCCTATGCTAACCCAGTTCTCAAAACATCATTTATAGTATCAATTCTCAATGGGTTTGCATGGTAACAATATATTCCTATACCATTACTAATTCAAAGATCTACTAAAGAGATGATTGAATCATGCATCATTCAAGCTAAGTCCAACTAAGATTAACCTTTCCAGAATTAATCCTAATTTATTTATCCTAAATATTGATGGCCAAGCAACAAAAGGAAATAATAGTGAAGCACACTTGAACGAACTAGAAGAAAATACCATAAACATTTAAAACAACTTTAATCCATAATTACAACCTCAGATTCATCATAATCCCAGCTAAGGGAACTTAGCTCATGGTCTGAAATGTAAAAATCAGCAACCTAAAATACTCCATAGATTACAAAAAGTTCAAGAAAAGGAAAAGAAATTATTAAATACAAAGAAAATTAAAAGAGATGAAGAAAGTGCTAGCTGGATGATGGTGGTTTAGCTCCTTGCTGCTGCCAGTACGCCTCCCCTTCTTCTTCCTTTCTTCTCTGTACTCTTTCCTCTCTCTCCTTTCTTTCCTTTTCCGTATATCTCTTAGTTCAGCCGCCTCCCACCACCTCTCTTTCAGTACTCTTTTTTTCCTTTTATATTAGGGTACATGAGGTACCCTAGCACACGTGTCAACCAAATAGAGGGGTAATGACCACTTTTCTTCATTTTTCTTTAGCTGGTATTTTCTGTTAGCTGTCAGCACCAGCTGTAAGAAATATATGCCAGCTGGAAATTGACTCTGCTGTTCAGTATTGCTCTAGCATGCTGCTGCAGCAAAGTTACTTCCAGCTTTGACTTAAATTCAGTTTTCCTTCTAGGATGCTGCCATTTAATCTCTGCAGGGCTTAAGACCAGATTTCAGCAATCCTAATAAAAATCAACGGAAATAAGATAGATATTAACTAGATTAGATCTTAAATATCAGCAACGCCAAAAACTAAAATAAAGTCAAGAAAGACACCTAAACTATAAAATTTATTATTCTAAAGTAACTAACCTAAGACTAAAAACACACAAGATATCTCTATTTTCATAGAGTTATCACACCCCCAAAATTGAATTGTTACTCGTCCTCGAGTGACAAAATAAAGAGAAACAACACATTGTAAACACAAAAACATAAAAGACATGACGAGCTTTGGTATTCTGACAACAAGAAAATCATTCTTCATTTTTTTGCTTTACCCCACAATCTTCAGCCTATGATCAGAATCACCCTTCCTCAAATACTAGTTCAATCCATCACAAACTTACTCCCACATGTGCTTTTTCCTTTGGTGCGTGTGTGGAAACTATGGTTAGAATTCCATGAATTACTCAAGTCATATCAAAACATGATCATTGGGTCTAAATTTCTGGTTCCATAAGCTGATCTTGTAAATCTCTCTCCACTAATGCAAGTCAACCAAACACTCAAAACTTAACAGGTTTTCACAACCTTTCAACTTGAAGCTTAATTGGAGAGTTTTATTATTAAATGCTTCTTTTCTTTCTCTTTTTCTCCTCCTTTTTTTTTTTTTAACACTCCGATGTCACAATGCCTTTTTACGTGAATGCCAACATTGGTGATGAAGACACCCAGTTACTCAGCAAAGTCACTACCAAAGTTACATACTCATATTCCAGACCACTGTTTGATGCAAAGGTATACATGGAGCTCATGTTACCCCTGGTTACTAGGTGGTCCAGAACAGCGGAGTATATTACTATTATTAAATTTTTTTTTTTGAATGATATATATATGTATTCCCCCAGACCTAGGCTCATTTTGCTTTCAATGTATCTAACCTGCACTAAGTCCTCATGTTTGGTCTTCTAAATTTCGCCTCAAGGGATTCACAAAATCAGTTTTAGAACCTTAAACCCTCACACTTATTCAAGATTCCTTAAGCTTCCCTAAGGTCTTCTAATCCATAGCTCTAGTGCATAGAAAAATTTGAAATTTCACACATAAAAGTAAGCTGAAACAGATATCCCCAACATCCAAGTCATGGCAATTCATCTCATAAACTTAAAATATTGGAATAACAAAAGTTTCATAAACACAACTTGCTGCAGCACACCAGAGCAACAAAACACAACGGAATTAACAAACAACCACACAAAACGATAGGAAACAACACACTAGACACTCAAAAGAAACGAAAAACAGATAAATTACCAATCACCCCCAAACTTAAAATAAGCAGTGTCCCCACTGCTACACAAACTGAAATGCATATAAAGAAAGAAAAAGGAAAAGGAAAAGGGGGGAAAAACTCCCTGTCAGCATTACTCGGCAGCTTCATTGGACCCATCTTTATCAGATTCTGCTTCATATTCGTAATCTAGGTCCAGAAGTAGCTCTTGTGGAAATGTTGGGAAAGTCGGGATGGGCCTGGTGAAATTGTTTTGCAGGGCCTTCTTCAGGGCGGTGTCCCGTTCCTTGGAATATGCCCAGAATTGCTGCTGCTGCTTGTGAGTGTGCCGCAGCAACGACATCATATGGTACTGTTGGACTTCCTGTTGACTTAGTCACTGCTCCAAAGCCTTCAGCTGCTGCAGAACATCACCATTTGTTCTGCTGCTAGATGCTGCAGCAGGTCTGCTGCTCGAGGGTTGCTGGGTCGATTCAGTTGGTCCTTCGTATGTAATTCGTGCCACAGCAATGGCATCGATTTCACCGGTATTGTGCAGTGTTTCTTCGTTGACCAGGAAAGGGGCACGGGTATTTCGGCATAACCGAGTGATTAGGGAGGGGAAAAATCAAGCCCCTGTCTTCCATGCAGCACATGCCCGAATCTCATTATGAATCATCCGACCCACATTAATAGACTTACCAGTCAGCATAGAGTATAAGAGCAGCATCTGATCTTTAGACACTGTTTTGCCGTGTGTGGTGGGCAGCAGACGAGATTTGAGAAAGTGGTACCACACTTTGGCAGCCGGGGTCAGCGCACTTCGAATGCAAGTGTAGGCACCTTGAGCAGAGACATTCCATTCAGCTCCTGCTGCAGCAACTGTCTCCAAAACCGTGATCAATTCAGGTTCTGTGATGTCCTCTATGAACTCGGAATGTTCATCTACCGGATCTCCCAGGCCAAAAACAGCATTGATGGCTTCCTCGCTCCAAGAAACTTGAACACCTCGAATGTATACAGTATTCTCCTCTGGATCAGTAAGGTTGGCATAGAATTCGCGAACCAGCGGCACGATTGGATCCTCTGGGTGAGCACAGATTGCTTCCAGTTGTGTTAGGTGATTACTTGTGCAATGAATGGTAGCTGCCCCATTGTCTCCGAGTTGTCCAGCACAAACCCTTTCTCAGAATTGAGGGGTCAATTTTGGATATTCTCTTCATGCCTTGTTTCAGCTGCCTCAGTTTCAAACTTGACTGCTATGTGGGCTTTGCGAGCAACTCTCTTAATCCCCATTCTTTTTCTATGAGTTGATGAGCGGTCACCCCCAAACTTGAGCAAAACCGAGCCTCGAGTAGTAACACAAGAAGTGCCGGACTGCGCCGTCAAAGAGGGAAAGAGATGGACGAGAAGAAGAGGAATTGGTGCTGAGTGGGGATTTTGTGGGGTAGGGTTTTTTTTTTTTTTTTTTAACATTTATAATTAATTAATGGGGATCGTGGGTGATAAGGGCTTCGTGTAAAACCCCCACTCCCCATGTGGCATACATGCTGCTACCAACTGCTGCCCACTTTCATTTCCTCTTTTTTTTTTTTTTTTTTTAAGGAAAACTGGGCCGGTTGCTGCAGCAATGTTTTTATCAGTTATTTTTCTGCTGCAGCAAATCGGTATTTCCTGAGATTCCATCTCTCTTCACCTGGCTACCAGAATACCTTCTTGACTTTCTTTCCTTCTCTCTTTCTTCCACTTGTATCCTCTTTCAGACTTATTTCCCTGCACAAGAGTAATCCACATGTTAATAATCGAGTTTTCACATTTTATTTTTCCCTTTTTTTTAAAAAAAAAAATTAGAAGCAACGAACAGCAAAAGAAATAAATAAAGGAGTAAGAAACGAAGGATATTTAGTGGGTTGCCTCCCACTTAGCGCTTGGTTTAGAGTCGTCAGCCCGACTTCTTGGTCCTTCATGGTTCCTGCAAAACGATTGAGGTCTTCCCTCTGTCAAATTCAGCTCCCCAAAAATGCTTCAATCTCTGGCCATTAACCTTGAATTGGCGTCCCGAATTCTCTTCAAGCAGCTCAACAGCCCCATATGGATGAACTTTGGTAACTTTGAATGGGCCTGACCACCTAGACTTTAGTTTTTTGGGAAACAATTTCAATCTGGAGTTAAATAATAATACTTGCTGCCCAGATTCAAAACTTCTTTGTTGGATCTTGCTGTCATGCCATTTTTTTGTTTTCTCCTTGTACAGCTTGGCATTCTCATAAGCAAACATCCGAAATTCATCTAGCTCGTTCAACTGCAGCAGCCATGTGTCTCCAGCAGCTTAAAAGTCCAAGTTTAATTTTTTCGTCGCCCAATATGCTCGGTGCTCTAGTTCCATTGGCAAGTGGCAAGCTTTGCCAAAAACCAGCCTATATGGTGACATCCCCAAGGGTGTTTTAAAAGCTGTTCTGTAAGCCCAAAGAGCATCATCGAGCCTCATTGACCAATCCTTCCTAGATGGATTCACAACCTTCTCCAAGATCCTTTTAATCTCCCTATTGGAAATTTCAGCTTGTCCACTTGTTTGTGGATGGTATGCTATAGCAACTTTATGCCTCACTCCATACTTCGCCAAAAGATTTTCGAATTGCTTACTACCAAAATGTGTTCCTTCATCACTTATAATTGCTCTTGGTGTGCCAAAGCATGTAAAAATTTTCTTGTGAAGAAATTTTACCACTACCTTGGAATCATTTGTGGAAAATGCTGAGGCTTCTACCCATTTAGATACGTAGTCTACAGCTACCAGGATGTAGAGGTTCCCAAAGGATGGGGGAAATGGCCCCATGAAGTCTATTCCCCATACATCAAATAGTTCAACCTCCAGAATATTATTTAAGGGCATCTCTTGTTTTTGTGAAATGTTCCCTACCCTTTGGCACCTATCACAACTTTTAACAAACTCATGTGCATCCTTGAAAATTGTTGGCCAATAAAAACCTGATTGCAAGACTTTGACAGCCGTCCTAAAGCCTCCGAAGTGTCCTCCATATGGGGATGAATGGCAATGGATCAAAATGCTTTGAATTTCTTCATTAGGAACACACCTTCGCAAGATCTGATCTGCACATTGTTTATATAGGAAGGGCTCATCCCAATAGTAAGCTTTCACATCATGGAAGAATTTCCTCCTCTGCTGGCTGTTCATATCTGGAGGAAGTAACCCACTAACCAGGTAGTTAGCAAAGTCAGCATACCATGGAATAGCCACCTGCTGTATTGATAAAAGCTGTTCATCTGGGAATGTCTCTCGAATTGGTTCATTGATCTCTCTTCTCTCCCCTGCTTCCAACCTAGATAAGTGATCAGCAATTTGATTCTCAGAACCTTTCCTATCCTTTATCTCTAGGTCAAACTCTTGCAGCAATAAGATCCATCTAATCAATCTGGGTTTTGCATCCTTCTTAGCAATTAGATACTTAATTGCTGAATGATCTGTAAAGACCGTGACCTTTGTTCCCACAAGGTAGGATCTGAATTTATCAAAGGCGAAAACAACAGCCAAGAGTTCCTTTTCGGTGGTTGTATAATTCAGTTGAGCATCTGATAGAGTTCGGCTGCTATAGTAGATGGTGTGAAATACCTTTTCTTTTCTTTGACCTAACACGGCTCCAACTGCATAATCACTTGCATCGCACATCAGCTCAAATGGTAGAGACCAATCTGGAGCCACTATAATCGGAGCAGAGACGAGTTTCTTTTTCAGCTCCAAGAATGCTTGCATACATTCTCCATTGAAGTCAAAAGATCTGTTTTGCTCCAGCAAAGTGCATAACGGCTTGGAGATTTTTGAGAAGTCCTTTATAAACCTTCTATAAAAACCTGCATGACCCAAAAAACTCCTAATGCCCTTGACTGATGTTGGGGGTGACAGCTTCTCAATAACTTCAATTTTCGCCTTGTCCACTTCCATACCATTCTTGGAAACTTTATGACCTAACACGATGCCTTCCTGCACCATAAAGTGGCACTTTTCCCAATTCAATACCAAGTTTGATTCTTCGCATCGCTCCAACACCTGTTCTAAATTCAGTAAGCAATCTTCATACGTTTCTCCAAATACCGAGAAGTCATCCATAAAAACCTCAAGAGTCTTCTCTACCATATCGCTGAAAATGGACATCATGCATCGCTGAAACGTTGCTGGAGCATTGCAAAGACCGAATGGCATTCTTCGGAAGGCGAATGTTCCATAAGGGCAGGTGAATGTTGTCTTTTCCTGGTCCTCTGGTGCTATAGCAATCTGGTTGTAGCCTGAGTACCCATCCAAAAAACAATAATACTCCTTACCAGCAAGTCTATCGAGCATTTGATCAATGAAAGGCAATGGGAAATGATCTTTCCTTGTGGCCTTGTTGATCTTCCTATAGTCCATGCACACCTCCAACCAGTGACTGTTCTTGTTGGAATTAACTTATTATTGTCATTAGCAACCACTGTAACACCTCCTTTTTTAGGCACACACTGAACTGGGCTGACCCACGAACTGTCTGAAATTGGGTAGATTATCCCTGCGTCTAGCCATTTAATCACTTCCTTCTTCACAACTTCCTTCATGATTGGATTTAATCTTCACTGCTGCTCTACAGAGTTGCTGGAGCAATCTTCCAACAAGATCTTGTGCATGCAGATTGTAGGGCTGATCCCCTTTATATCGGCAATTGTCCAACCGATTGCCTTTTTAAACTTCCTTAATGCAGCAAGTAGTTGCTGCTCTTGCTCCAAACTCAAAGCTGAAGAAATAATCACCGGT
>JXTB01000030.1:460773-570113 GCA_002914805.1 Parasponia andersonii
TTGAGTTTCTTAACTGAACATGATCTTTTTGTAGGTTGAGAGACAAGTATCATCCGACTAGTTTACTTGCTGTTATAGAAAGGTGTGTCTGCCTACATATAATGAAAAATGAATTCTTTTTCTTCTTTTTACTAAATATATAGGTTCCCAATCTAATAAATATTTATTTTTACCTATCTATAGGTATTTATTTTTTTAGCCATTAGATCACATTATCCAATTGCATAATTTGGGTGGTTGGAAGAAAAAATAAATAAAAATAAAACCCGTTATTTAATGTTTTTCCCTCTCCACATTTTACTATGAAAAGACGACGTGCGTGATTAATTTTAATAGGGCAAAACAATACCTATGGATAGGCAAAAAAAAAATAAAACCTACTGGATTTGTGCCCACATATATATATATATATATTTATATATATATTTTAAAATTTCCTTGAGTGCTGTTCTTCTGTGTAATGGCTGGTCTGTCTCCATGTTTAGCTTTAAACTACTTTGTGGGAATTTATGTGCAGGAGGAATGATCTTGCACGGAAGGTTGCGAAAGATTTCCTGCTTGATCTGCAAAGTGGAACACTGGACTTGTGAGAATGAGTGCTCCAGACATATTTTTTTTGTTACTTGCTGTGACATTTTTATTTTTGTTCTAGAAGATCAAAAGTTTTATTTTTTTGACAGAGGCCCAGGTTTCAGTGCCTCATCTTCAAATAAATCTGGACAGACTAGTGACCCAAATTCTGAAGATGAAGTTGATGTCGGGGCCAAAAGAAGAAAGCGGGGTAGGACCCCAACTAAAGAGGCGGATCTTCTTTCAGCTGCTCCTAAGGCTCACCCAGTAAGTTCTGAACCCAGACGAATACAACTTGACATTGAACAAGCGCAGGCTCTTGTCCGCAAAATGGACTCTGAGAAAGGAATTAAGGAGAATATTTTGTTTGGAGCTGATAATGACAAGGGTAGGGAGAAAGTGGAGGCAGGCTCCAGTGGTCCAGTTATCATCATTCGAGGGCTAACCTCTGTTAAGGGTCTGGAAGGAGTTGAGTTATTAGACACACTTATAACTTATCTTTGGCGTGTTCATGGTTTGGATTATTACGGAATGGTTGAAACAAGTGAACCAAAGGGTCTCAGGCATGTGAGAGTGGACGGAAAGAGTATTGATATGACTAGTAATGGAGCAGAGTGGGAAAAGAAACTTGACTCGCGTTGGCAAGAGAGGTTGCAGAGTCAAGATCCCTTGGAAATAATGACTGCTAAGGAGAAGATAGATACAGCTGCTGCTGAAGGTTTAGATCCTTATGTACGGAAAATCAGGGATGAAAAGTATGGGTGGAAGTATGGTTGTGGAGCAAAGGGTTGCACAAAGCTCTTTCATGCTGCTGAGTTTGTTCACAAGCATCTTAAACTGAAACATCCTGAACTTGTGATGGATCTGACTGTGAAAGTACGTGAAGAGCTGTATTTCCAGAATTA
The DNA here is from genome assembly GCA_002914805.1 of Parasponia andersonii. Lineage (NCBI taxonomy): Eukaryota > Viridiplantae > Streptophyta > Magnoliopsida > Rosales > Cannabaceae > Trema > Trema andersonii. The sequence goes on from JXTB01000030.1 coordinate 462,249, forward strand.
CATGAAGTAAGTTACAGTTTTGGTAGTGGATCCTTTTCACTTTCCTGTTTTCCCCTTCTTTATTTTCTTCATATGACAAGTTATTTTTATATATGATTCACAGTGATCCAGATGCACCTGGTGGAACTCCTGTTATGCAGCAATCAGGACAGGTATGATTCATATCCTTAACAAGTATCCTTGATGTGATTGAGAGGGGATGCATACTATCATTAGTGGAACTGAGAGCTAGACTAGAAGGATAGAGAAATGTAAAAAGATAAAATGGTAATTGAACTCTCTTATTTTAGTTGTGTTTTCTCCTTATTCTGTCCAATTCTGGAAGAAATAAGTAATTTTTGGTCATTTAGTAAGATAGACAATTGGAGAATATTTCAGGTTAGGTACCAAGAGAAGCTTTTCCTCACGGTGAAGCAGGGTAATGAGGATAGTTTTGAAGACATTTTGGAATACATTGGGGTTTAGGGCCTTTTGTTGTTTGGATGGATGTATCTCTTTATTCTACATGAAAGGGACACCAATATCCATGGTAGGGTGAAGAGATCCTGGAGGGGATCAATAGTTCATAAAGGCAAGCTAGGAGTTAAGATGGTTTATGAAGTTTGATGAGGTCGAGTTCTCGGTTTGATATTTGGGTCACTAGAGCAACTGAGAGTATAGAAGGAAAACTTTTAGCTAAGTGTACGGTTAACATGCATCATATAAGCCTTGAGGAAAGCTGCGAGTGCTTAGTTGAGTTTATTTTAGTTTTTGTTTATATATTCATTTTTAGTGTTCATTTCTTCAATTTCCATTTTGATGTAGATGTTTAGAACACTATATACGTGATCAAGAAGGTACCAGCTAGTTTAGTTGGTCAAATCTTTTTGAATGAGGACCAAGATCCTAGGAATGAATTTCATCTTGATTACGGTTGGTTTGGTGGGTTCATGTGTAAGAAGATGGCTGTCTCCTGTTGTGTACTCATAAATCAATGAATGTACGAGTAATCTAAGATTTTATTGATTATTATGTTTAGCATTTTTCTTTGTAATGAGTTCAAAATTTATTTTGGATCCAGTCTCACATCTCTTATTGCTTTTTGTTTCTCTTAATTGCACTATTTTGATGAAACCTTACCTTATTTTTCTCTGTGAATTTTTCTTTTGCAGAGGGACAGGCCACAAAGACGCAGGTTGGGTGTAGATGGTAGATTGAAGGATGAACGCGGTAACCGCAGGGAGCGGGATAGTAGAGCCAATGGAGGTGAAAGATATGATAGGTTTGACAACCTTCAGCAGAATGAATTTCAGTCCAAGAATGATGGTCCAGATGGAGGAAATCTTGATGAATCAATGCATGATAGTTTTGTCGGGCAAGGATTACATGTTGCTCCACCCTTCCCCTCAGACATACCAACACCGCCAATTTTGATGCCTGTTCCTGGTGCTGGGTATTTATATGATTTTCTTTCACCTTCCTTTGTGGAAATCTGTTGCTTAAGTCGCTATTTTCTTGAGAGCTTGTTCTATATTGTTGTTATTGCAGTCCTTTGGGGCCTTTTGTTCCAGCTCCACCTGAAGTTGCAATGAGAATGTTGCGTGAGCAGGGTGGTCCTCCTTTTGAAGGTGGTGGAAGAAATGGGCGGCCTGGACCCCAGATGAGTGGGCCAGCCCCAATTCTTGCTTTATCTCCAGCTTTGCGGCAGGATCCTAGACGTATAAGAAGGTAATATATGATGAAACCTATTTAGATGAAGTGAATGATGTTCCAATCATAACCATGCCCAAGCTCCAAATTAGAAATAGCTTTATTGGAAAAAAAAAAACAAAAAACAAAAACAAAAACAGAGGGTTACAGGGGTAAAGAATGGTGTACCCAGATGACCCTAGGGGTGTGTAGCCCCCATGTGTCACAGGGATCCCTCACAAGGTAGATTGCCATATGCCCCAACCAACAGAGTGGGAGGGGATCGAAGGCAAGATGTGTATGAGGTGACATCCTCCCTTGGCATCCCACCTGAAGCTCGGCAAATTGTATATAGCAGGACAAGATTGAATTTATGACACACTCCATCCAACCTACTTCTTACCATTTGAGGATTAAGCTTAGAATGGTTGTCTGGGTGAAATAAACAGTAACTAGGAATTCAGTTAAACTTGATTGTTCAACTTTAAGAATTAAGAAGATACTCTTGAATAAGGCAATCGACATTAGGTTTGGTAATCCTAACCATTTGGCTGTTTGTCTTGGGTTTTGGGATGCCTTGGTAAGCAATTGGTCAAGGTCTGAAGTGAACACTACTTTCCCCATGATTTTCGCTGCTCATTGTGATAGATATGAGGCAGGGTTGAAGACATACTAATCTTGTGAACATGAGATTGGAATTTGGTGGATCACTGGGCCCAATTAGTTTAAATTACAGTTTTTCTGCAACAGGGCTTTTAGCATGTGGTCATCATCTCATGACATAATTTTGCAAGTATGTTTTTTGAACCGTGATTTGCAAAATAAATTGAATAGCAAACAAATATAGAATAGCATTTGAATTGATGGCTTATAATGAAAGACAAGAATGAACTTTGATTGTGAAACTACAGAACATGACAAAAATTGGATGTTATTATTATCGTTAGAGTGACGGGAAAAGAGAGAGAATTGCCTAAACGATGTCCCTTCTCTAAGCTAGGATTTTTCTCCTATAGCCTTTGGATGAATTTGTGACTTTGTATCAAATTGTAATGAGGGATGATGAACCCACAGAGATTGGAGTCTGCCAAGTCTGCGCACCAGTCCATGATAAGATTGATTCAATTTTTCTTGCTGACTCTGAATTACAAGGGTTCTCTTTTCGGTTTGATGTTTTGGTGTAGAATATTTCTAGTCCCTGTTGTTATGAAACCCCTGCCCAAACTTGTTGAAATTTACGACATGAATAACATAAATTTCTCTACTTAGCTGCATGTGGATACAAGTAAACAGAAAGCACTAACACTTACTGTCTTTATGCAGCTATCAAGACCTAGATGCGCCAGATGATGAAGTCACTGTGATAGACTATAGGAGCTTGTAGATATTGTTCCTGGAAGGATGCCCAGAGACGCGAACGAAACCATGTGGAGGGGACCAGAAAACTTCTGTTTGCTCAGAGGTTGTGTTGGTTTTCAAATTACCCTTCCTGCATAAGCAACCGTCGCGTATTAAAATCCGCAATGATCGTTGGTGCCTGCGCACCCTCGTTTTTGCTAATGATGTTGCTTCCAGATGAGAAATTGCCAGAAAACTTTTGCATTGGATGTAATCATATTCTTTGCCCTACCTGCTTTATGAACTTTGAGAAGGGTTGGGGTGGGAATGATAGGTCAGTCAACAATGCCGTATTGCTGTAAAATGGACTTCAAAACTACAGATCTGAGATGGCTTTTCCTTTGTTTTCTGTCAATTTTCGTAAGTTCTACTGCGTCGGGATTCTGTTGTTGACTTTTACTGGTCAATCGAAGATGTTTGTTTTTTTTTTTTTTTGGGGGTAAACCAATCGAAGATTTGTTGCCAACTGATGCATTTTGCTCTTTTTGGTCTCCCGAACGATGTAAATGAAAATAAAAATGGTGTTAATCGAGTAGTCATTAACTGTCAAAGAAAGCGTCCAATTCATTTTGGAGTGCAATTTTCATGTTTGAAACCACATATTCCTGGGATAAGTTCACAAATACCTTTCTATTAAGCCACTAATCAAATTTACCCGGTTTTATAATCCTAATCATAAATGCCCGTTTTTGATTGGTGGCTTCCAAAAACACCCCTGCCTCATATTCTCTTATTTGCATGCATCATTTTTGATGGTTTTCAGAGCTCAATACTTTCAGCCATGGCTTCTCCAAAAAGAACAAAGCTCGATACCGTGAAAAGTAAACTACACACTTGATCATAAAACTCTTCAATTTGTCCATCAATTCCACCAGAGTGGAAAATCTTGTCGATTCCTTCGTCAATGTAGATTGGAAAACTCACAAAAACTATTGAAGACAAAGAATAATAATCTAAAAAGCAAATCACCGTATTGTTCATTTGTCAACAAACTGATACATAGTTTAACTATGTTTGTTTTAGGAGTAGGTGATGAACTATATATTGTTGAAAGAATATCATCTTCCAATTGAATGAATTGCGTCTATCCTTGTAAAAAGGACTATTTATAATAGCAAATTTGTTTTTTCTACTAAAAAAATATGTATTTTTTAACATAGTAAGCGACAACATTTTTAAAAAAGCTAATTTACCACCTAGCGACATGAGAAACTCATTTTATGAATAAAAAAAAAAAACTATTTTTAATAATTCCAGAGAACTTGTCTATCATTTATTATTCCTTTCCACCCATATAGGAAATATGTAAATTTTTTTTTTAGAAAAGAAAATGTGTAAATCTTATGTCAAAGGAACATACACAGAATATTTTGAGTAGACTTTCTGTTATCCCACACTGTAATATTTATTGCTTTGCTAGAACATCTATTGGTACATAAATCTCATCTATAATTCCAGTGCGATTTTACAAAACAAACATATAATGTTTAAATCTATATCTATTAGAAACTTTGGTGCTAAAATATAGTTGATAGGTATAATTAAAAATATGTATCTTCCCAACTTAAGCGGTGCCAAATTTCGTTTTTCTTTAATATGACGAGCCAAATTTTGTATATATATATATAATTGAATATTTGTTTAGATATTTGCTATGCTAGTATACAACTGTTAAAAAAGAAAAAGAAACAGAAAAAACTTGGGTAAATATGCAATTAAATAAAGAATAGATAAATAGAAAACAAAAACACTAAACACTTGCTTGGATATATTTTTATTTTCTATTTTCTAGTTTTTAAAAAAAGTTACAATTTTTTTTGGAAAATATGCTTAGTAACTTTGTTTTTGAATTATATTTAATAAAATTGTAAAAAAAAAATAATGAAGTGAGAATTTTTCACTTCCAAAATTTTTTAAAAACAAAAAGTAAACCCAGAAAGTGGTATTTTAAATAAATTAAAGTGGTATTTTTGTAAATCAATTTTTTAAAAGTGATATGTTCTAAATTAAATTTTAAAGTATTTTTATAAATGGTATTTTTTAAATAAGTTTTAAATATTATTTTTTTAAAAATAAAATTTTCTAAAAGGGTGTTTTTCTAGTTCATTTTTATGGTTATCGAGCATGTCTAGTTTTTTTGTCTTTTAAAAATTAAAAGTGATTTGGTGTGCTAGCAAACAAGTTTTCAATTTTCAAAATTTAAAAATATAAACAAAATTTTATTTTTGTTTTTTACTTTTAAAAATAAAAAATTGAAAGTGTATCCAGACATGGCATAAGTTCTTTTACATAAATTTTTAGAAAAATTGGTTAAATATTGAAAACACTAGTCCTAATTATATTTAAATTTATTGTAAGAGCTCATCTAGTATGATAGAGTTTATAGAGTTTCGAACAAAATATCAAAACCAAATTATGACCATAAAGGTAATACTTTGTACAAAAAAGTATGATTATTATTATTTTTTAATTGAAACAAAATCTTGTTACTAACCCATGTTTTCCTCCTACAAAATGTATAAAATAACATTGTTAAAAGCACCATATAAGTGTCACATGTTATTCACTGTTTGTTTCAAAGGTAAAGAGATTGTAAGGATTTAAAGTTTGAAGGCGACAATGAGATTATGATAATAGTTCGAGAGCTAAATATAGGATTAACCAATATTTTAGTTTAGCCATTATACCAATTTATTCCCATATGAATAGTGTAATTAGTTTAAAATTATAATTCCACGTTGAAAAAAACATGAATAGTATCCCATCTGTTTCTTGGCAGGGTAAAATTTTCTCTCATTATTTTTTTTCTTAAATTTATAAATTTATATTTGAATGGTTTCATCGAAACTGTTTGTGTAATCTCTATCATTGAATTGTTTTATCTATAGATGATGGGTTAATTGATGATATTAAAGTTAAAACATATTTAATTATAGTCTAGTTGTCTCATTTTTCCGGTGTTACTTTTTGTGATTTGAATTTTATGCTTTTAGGGTGGACAATAAATTTTGTTGAACGCTAAAATCTCAGCCAAATTTTGTTTATGTACAATTGAGATAGATTTTGTTTTTACCTTTCAAGATTAAAAATGAAAATTTGTTACTGGTGTATTTTATTTTTAGTTTTATGGGTGAGAGGGTTTTTTTAGTGTTTTCGGCCAAATGGCTGAATTTTGAATCAAAGTTTGTCAAATGACTGTTTTTCAAACAATGTTAAAAATAACCGAATTTTAAAAATTATATAAAAAATGACAATTTTCCATATTTAGAATATCAAAATATGTTAATTTATTTTTTAAAAATTAATTAACGTCTTCAAAAATTGATTTATTTTATAAAAAATAGATCAACTAAAAAATGATTATTTATTAAAATAAAATTATAAAATGATTGTTTATTGAATAGGTGTAAAAAAAAAAAAATCATTTTTAAAAAATGATCTGAAAAAAACTCAATTTTTATAAATATTTTTTAATAAAACAATTAATTATTTTGCACATTATCTTTTACTTTAATATGAATTTGCCTTCTCATTTGACTTTGTATCGAGTGCCCTTAAACGAAGGGTTCATTTTTCACCCCATGACAATAACATCGTTAGAAGGCTGTTAGAGGAAAATTACTATTTACCTTCTAGAGTCTTTTTAATACGACTTTATGAACCTTAAGAGACAACTTCTAACAATATTCTAGACACTAACGAATGAATGCAGAGATTACTATATTATTTATGCCTTTTTTTGTTTTGTTTTTTTTTTTCCAACTACATATTTAACTATGTAAAAAAAGAATTTTTTAACTTTTTTTTTTCAATTCATTTAGTCATAAAAAATCAGCTACTTTGAAATGTCCACTAAAAAAAACTAGTAAGAGTATTTATTTAGCTAGAGAAAGAACATTTGATTTTACCTATTGACTCTTCTCTAATGGTATTAGTATTGAGGGTAAGAAAAAAAAAAAAACTTTGCCATTTAGATATAAATAAATGAATTATGACTTTATGAGGTAAAAATGACTAATTGTTTTTTTCTGGTTGATTCTTCCTACTACAGCCAGTGTTGATAGCAGTCTGAGAGTCAGACTCACTCACGGTTTCAAAAAATTAAAGCTGTGCCTTTCTCCTCTTCTCTTCTCGGACTCACCAAGTTCAATCCAAGCCTGTCTAGGGTTTCATCTTCGGAGCTCCAAATTCCCAACCATGGCGGAGGTCATGGACATACCCGTCGACTCCCTGGACCGCCGCCGTGACCGCAAGGAGAAATCCGCCGAAGCTCCTCCTCATTCCTCGTCTCCGCCTCCCCCTCCCGCACCGCTAGCTCAGGCGCTCTCTAGGAGGCGCGAAAGAGATGAAAGGGACGACAGGGACGTCGACCGACCTCCTGGTCGCCGCAGAGACTACCACGATCGGAACCGGTCTCCGCCGCCGCCTCCTCTCAGGGAGAGGGACAGAGATAGGGAATACAAGAGGCGGGGTAGCGTCAGTCCCCTTCCGCCACCTTATCGGGATCGTAGACACTCGCCTCCTCGCCGTTCACCGCCTCCGCCGTATAAGCGGTCGAGGAGGGACGATGGAGGGTACGATGGGCGGAGAGGAAGTCCCAGAGGAGGGTTTGGGCCCGGCGATAGAAGGTGAGATGGTTCATTGTTTTTTTTACAATTACGTTGTCAGTTTTTTTTAAATTGTTTAGGGGATTAGGAATTTGTATGGTTAGTAATTTCATGTTAAAATTTCTGATTTGAGTTCGACTTCAATTCTTATTGTTATGGACATTGGATGAACTTTTTAGTGAAGGGAAGAGTACCCAATAGGGAGTACTAGATTTGAAATTATATGGGGGTTAGAACTATGCTTTGAGCCATGGAATTCGGGCTACTCGTAGCCCTATGGCTTTTTATAGACATGAGAATATGGAAGTATCAGTCTTTATATGCTATTGGTAAAGATAATTTATTTTCCTCCTTTTGCCGAGCATTTTGTCTGTAATAGGGGAAATAGTAGTCGTATTGCATCTAAACCTCTTGTGAATTTGGACTCGAGAGGTTTCGAACTTGGGTTTGCAAAGTTTGTTTGGGAAATTTCTAGGATGTAAAGGAGAAAATAGAAAAGGAGTTTAAACTTTTAAGGTGTGAACTCTACAATTTCATTTCCAAGACATAAGACTAATCTAGTGTTACCTATCAAAGTTTTCGCGTTCTAACCTTTTGATCAATGCTACCTTGACCTTTTTTGTTGATTCCTGGGATGAGTAGAGAGGTACTCTACCATGGCCATATGTAAGAGGATGGTGGCCGAGAGAGGGGCGAGAAGTAAGAGTTCTATTGGAGACTTCAATGCCCCGGGAAGATGCATCATCAATCCTTCCGGAATGTCCAGCTGTCATCTATTACACTACATTCATTCATGCAAAGTCTCACCTTGGATAGCATCTTAGATAGCTGGCTTGACCAAAGCGGACGACTGTCAGGGCCAGTAGATGCTTAGCTTAGCTTTTGGCTTGTGATGTTTTCATGTATTTTTTATTATGATGATTATGACTACCTATAAAGGTGGTGTGGTGGTGGATGCTTTTGTTGTTTTATGGCGTGAGTCTGTATGTTTTCATTTTGAAAGTTTTAAATAACATTTTCCTTTTTTATTTGGAGAAAAGGTATTTTATGAGAAATTTATCTAGGTATATGTCTTTGAAAGGTTTGAGTTCTTTTTTTTTTAGATCATGTTTTGCACGCTGTATGAACGCTGCCTTTTCTTTTAAGCGTGTGTTTATATAATCAAGGTTAGCCTTCAAGATGTACGTAGAATTGGAATAGACTTAATTTTCTTAACAATTGCTGTGAATTTTTTATGGCACAGATTTGGATATGATTATGCTGGTGGATATGAGCGTGAGATTGGTGGCAGGCCTGGGTATGCTGATGAAAGGCCTCATGGTCGTTACGTTGGACGTTCATCTGGTGCCTACGGTCCTCCAGGTGATTGCAGTCTATTTCAAGTTATCAAAATTTGATGTTAGTTGTCTTTACCATCTTCTTGATATATTTTTCAATTGGCCAGTTTGAAGGGAAGAAATTGCATATAAAATTAATGTCAGCTACACATCTCTTAGCTTTGACGTTAGTTTGATGTAAATTGTCACCTAGGACAGTCTTGTGGAGAAAAAAAGGTCCTGTAGGATTGTTGGCAAGTTGAGTCTTAGGTTTGGGTTCACCATTGGAAACAATTGATCGGACAACCTTTTTCTCTTTTATATTTGAAAATCTCATGATAAATATATTCATCATGAACATGGTCTGGAATAAGCATGAATAACTACTTCTGTGATTGAGCCCTGTTAACTAGTGGTATAACATGTGTTACTACAGATGATGGGATATGCACAATTTAAAGAGAAATATAATGTTGCTAAAAGAAAGGAAACTGAAGAATGAGAAGAATTTAATGTTTTATATGTCTGGGAGATCTTGTTTCGTATTTTTCTAATATTTTTTGGACTGTTTTGATCTACCCCTGGCAGACTTTATCTTAAGAATTTAGGTTTCTTTTGTACAGGACTTGGCCTCCTTTATTTACATATTTATATTTCATTTTCCCAGCGAGAATAGTCTCTTATATTTATTTATATTTTAATTATATTTATTAAAACGTGTATAAATTGTTTGAAATTCAGCAACTCATTTTGCCATTATTTCCCTTGGGTGTCCAAATGTTGATTATTCTCTTGATAAAATGCAAATGCTGATCAAGGGCTTTTTGCCATAACATACTGACCACAACCGTTGATATGTTTTGAGTGGTTAAGGAGACAGACGTTTACATACTATTGTACTGTATTCATAAAGGCCCTTTAAACCTTTACTTGGCTTACCTACCAAAGCATATTCACCAACTTGAGTATAGAGTTGGATGCTTTTTAGACTATGTTGACTTTTCAACAGCTGAATATAGTATTTTGCAGATCGTGCTCGTGTTAATTTTGTTGGATCGTTGATAATGGGCAGATGCCTATTGGTCTTTGTGTTTTACTAGTACTTCTCTAAATAGGAGTGGGGTTCCCTGTCAACTGGCCTTCGGAGATTCGTTATGTGAATTATTCTTTATCAAAATAACTTTTGTCCACGTATTATAAGTGGTTTATTATTTTAAAACTTGTGTGATAATCTCGTTTAGATATGATTTGGTAATTACATTGTTTTTTCATATCTATTATTTCGGTGAACTTTACAAAATTTTATACTCCCCACTACTTTTATTTTTTTCTTTTTTATTATTTATAATTAATATATATATGGTTTGGTTCCTTTGAAGTAAAAGTGCTATCTATTTGGAAACTGCTCCATATTTTCTAGCTTTGCTCTGGCATGTAGCTTTGATAAATTTCTTCTGGGTGCTGCTTGCAAATAAGGGATTGGTTATCTGCAAAAAATAAGAAGGGTTATCTCATACTTTGCTGAAGACATGATATAGAATTAAACAACATGATATTGTTCTGTTATATTGTATTTTATGTATTTGATAAGGAACAAAAGTTTTTTTTTAATGAGAAAAAGGAAAACGGAGGAGAACAAGAAGTCCTTACAGCACAAAATAAAACTAACCCTGAAACAGAATAAAGGAACTAAGCTACTCACGAAGTTTCAAACTCAACAAGGTCAAAGAAAAGGAAAAGGAATACTTTTAGGTTTCTTAGAATAAAAATCAAATAAGTGTTTCTTGATGTTTGCACTTTATTGGTTATAAATTAGATATTAATTCAACTATACAAATTATTTAGGTCTCAGTCTTTGGTGGCATTTATCTGTTTTCATATTGTTGGTATGCATTCATATATTGTTGTACGCACTCAAATGTATTGGAGTCATATGAATGTTTTACTCTATTTGTTTATTTGAGTGTGCTTGAGTTCATCTTGCAGAATGGGATTCCGGTCGTGGTGTTTTTGGTGACTCTTCTGGTGTGGGAACTATTCAAAGGTTAGCATTATTTGATTTCTGCTGCTTGTTTCGACATGATGTCTATAATAAATTTTTGTTCTATTTTGCACGAGTTTTGGCTTTCTTCTAATGTTGTGCTGTCATTTATGTGCATGCTGAATTTGAAACATTAAACCTTATGTTGTTTGTTTAGCTTCTTCTTCTTTTAGATTTATTGATTTATTCTTTACCTTTTTGAGGGGGAAAAAAAACTTTTATTAAAGACCAAAGACTGGGAATTCAATAGAAAAACACAAAATAAAATGAAACAATAATTGAATAACAAACAAATGAAACATCAGTAAACAAAATGTTTTTTCAAGTAAGAGTAATTGAATAAAGTGGAAAGTCAGTAAATTCTTTTACCACCGAAGCCTAAAGAGGAGCTAAAAACAAATATTGTCACATAAAGATAGCAAATCCTCCTTTTCTTCAAAAATACGATCCTGTTGTTTGTTTAGCTCATTGTCGTACTAGTATAACAGCAGGAAAGTAATAGCAGAAGATCTTCATGAAAACAGGGTGCATGTATTATCTTATGGAGTGAGATGACGAGTCACAAGCTATATCTTGGTTTTCTTAGTGGAGCAAACTATAGACGGGAAGAACTAAGTTTCAGGAAAATAAACAGTTCTGGTTGATCTATTTAGGGTACTGTACTGTAGATGGAACTGGATTAAACCAAATAACAAGTTTTCTGGAGCACACTTGAAATTTGAATTGCGGTAATGATGCAGCTGAGATTAGTGTTGGCCATTGTGGTTCATAAAGATTAAAATTGGAAAACTGTAATATGTTAACATTTTTCTGTAGTCTATGTTTGACTCATTCAGACGTCTTTTTCTTCTTTTTCGTTGGTCTCATTGGTGTAATTTTCTTTTTTTCTTCTTTAATTCAAGTCCATCCCAGAAATTTTGGCATATTTATTGTTTTTATCTCTTAGGAGGAGGGATGTCATTGGACTACATATATTTTACCTGGGAATGTGACAATTAAATGTTTCCAGGGAAGGTTTAATGTCATACAAACAATTTATTCAGGAGCTTGAAGATGATGTTCTGCCAGCTGAAGCTGAGCGCAGGTACAGATTGGTCATGAATTTTCACAAAATAATTCGTGTTTGTCCCTTGAGAAAAATATACCCACTATTATTTTTTTGTTACACAGATATCAAGAATACAGGTCCGAGTATATTTCAACTCAAAAGCGAGCTTATTTTAATGCACATAAGGATGAGGAATGGTAAATTCTCAGCTTTGCTTCCATTCCTTTTCTATTTGTTTATACATTTATTTTTTCTTTTCACTTGAGTTTCTTAACTGAACATGATCTTTTTGTAGGTTGAGAGACAAGTATCATCCGACTAGTTTACTTGCTGTTATAGAAAGGTGTGTCTGCCTAAATACAATGAAAAATGAATTCTAACTGTTGACTTTAAGCTGAACGAATGTATAGTGTGCTGGTTTTCTTTTCTTCTTTTTACTTTTATGTAAATATGTATGTATGTGGTTTTTTCAATTTCCTTGAGTGCTATTCTTCTGTAATAGCTGGTCTGTCTTCATGTTTGTCTTTAAACTACTTTTGTGGGAATTTATGTGCAGGAGGAATGATCTTGCACGGAAAGTTGCGAAAGATTTCCTGCTTGATCTGCAAAGTGGAACGCTGGACTTGTGAGAATAAGTGTTCCAGACATATTTTTTTTTGTTACTTGCTGTGACATTTTTATTTTTGTTCTAGAAGATCAAATGTTTTATTTTTTTGACAGAGGCCCAGGTATCAGTGCCTCATCTTCAAACAAATCTGGACAGACTAGTGATCCGAATTCTGAAGATGAAGTTGATGTTGGGGGCAAAAGAAGAAGGCGGGGCAGGACCCCAACTAAAGAGGCGGATCTTCTTTCAGCTGCTCCCAAGGCTCACCCAGTAAGTTCTGAACCCAGACGAATACAAAATGACATTGAACAGTCGCAGGCTCTTGTCCGCAAACTGGACTCTGAGAAAGGAATTAAGGAGAATATTTTGTGTGGATCTGATAACGACAAGAGTAGGGAGAGAGTGGAGGCAGGCTCTAGTGGTCCAGTTATCATCATTCGAGGGCTAACCTCTGTTAAGGGTCTGGAGGGAGTTGAATTATTAGACACACTTATAACTTATCTTTGGCGTGTTCATGGTTTGGATTATTACGGCATGGTTGAAACAAGTGAACCAAAGGGTCTTCGGCATGTGAGAGTGGACGGAAAGAGTAGTGATATGACTAGTAATGGAGCAGAGTGGGAAAAGAAACTTGACTCGTGTTGGCAAGAGAGGTTGCAGAGTCAAGATCCCTTGGAAATAATGACTGCTAAGGAGAAGATAGATACAGCCGCTGCTGAAGGTTTAGATCCTTATGTACGGAAAATCAGGGATGAAAAGTATGGGTGGAAGTATGGTTGTGGAGCAAAGAGTTGCACAAAGCTCTTTCATGCTGCTGAGTTTGTTCACAAACATCTTAAACTGAAACACCCTGAACTTGTGATGGATCTAACTGTGAAAGTACGTGAAGAGCTGTATTTCCAGAATTACATGAAGTAAGTTACAGTATTGGTAATGGTTCCCTTTCTTTCCTGTTTCCCTGTCCATGTTTTCTTCCTATAATGTGTAATGGGTCCCTTTCTTTCCTGTTTCCCTGTCTATGTTTTCTTCCTATGATGCGTTATTTTGTATATGATCACAGTGATGCAGATGCACCTGGTGGAACTCCTATTATGCAGCTATCAGGACAGGTATAATTAATGACATTAACAGTTAGTATCCTTCATGTGCTTCAGAAGGGATGCAATATCAGAATTGAAACTGACATACTAGGAGGACAGAAAAACTTAAAAGGATTAAAATGGTAAATTGTAATCTTGTGTTTTAACTGAGCTTTCTCCTTAGTCTGTTCACGTGCCGAAGAACTAAGGAATTTGGGTCATTTAGTAAGACAATTCGAGAATCTTTCCTGGTTGGACATGGTGAAGCAGGTTAATGAAGGATAGACTGGATAGTGTTGGAGATATCATGGAGTACATTTGGAATTGGAGTGCTTTGTTGTTTGTATGGATATATTCTTTACTCTACGTTAGGGAAGTAAATATATTAGGGGCTCCAGTCGTTTGTGGTTTGGGAAAGAGGAATCCTGGGTGGGATAATTTTCTTTGCAGATCTGAAATGGTAGTTCATAAAGGTAAGCTAGGAGTTTAGATGTCTTATGAACTTTCGAGAGGTCAGTTCTGGTTTGATTGGGTCGCTAGAGCAACTGATAGTTCAGGACGAAAAATTTTAGCTTAGCAAGTGTAGGGTGTAAGTGCGTCGTATAAACGGTAAGGAAAGGTGCGTCAGGCTTAGTTTAGTTTAGTTTTTAGTTTTTTTATGTATGTATTTTTGGTTCTGTTCAAATTTTCAGCTGTCAGTTTGATGTAACGTATATGTGATCTAGATGATGCCGGCTAGTTTAGTTGGTAAAATCTTTTGAATTATGAACAGGAACCGAGGGTTGAACCTCATCTTGATTAGGGTTGTTGCTGAGGGTTAAAGTGGGAAGATGGTTATCTTCTGTTCTGTAACTATGAATCCAAAGAATATACGAGTAAAATCTATGATTTTATGAAATATGATCATTATGTTTAGCTTGTTTTCTTTTTTGAGTTCATGCTTTATTCTGGATCAAGTCTCATCTCCTGAATAGTATTTCTCTTTGTTGAACAACTTTGATCAAACCACATCTCATCTTCTAAATAAGTTTCTTTTTTTCTAGAGGGAAAGGCCACAGAGACGTAGGTTGGGTATGGATGGTAGATTGAAGGATGAACGTGGTAACCGCAGAGAGCGGGACAATAGAGCCAATGGAGTGGAAAGATATGATAGGTTTGAGAACCTTCAGCAGAATGAATTTCCGTCCAAGAATGATGGTCCTGATGGAGGAAATCTTGATGAATCAATGCATGATAGTTTTGGCGGGCAAGGATTACACGTTGCTCCTCCCTTCCCCTCAGACATACCAACACCGCCAGTTTTAATGCCTGTTCCTGGTGCTGGGTATGTCGTGTTTTCTTTTGCTCTCCTTACAGCTGTCTGTAGCTTAATTTGCTATTTTCTTGAGAGCTTGTTCTATATTGTTGTCGTTGCAGTCCTTTGGGGCCCTTTGTTCCAGCCCCACCCGAAGTTGCAATGAGAATGTTGCGAGAGCAGGGTGGTCCTCCTTTTGAAGCTGGTGGAAGAAGTGGGCGGCCTGGACCTCAGATCAGTGGGCCAGCCCCAATTCTTGCTTTATCGCCAGCTTTGCGGCAGGATCCTAGGCGTATAAGGAGGTAATATATATGAATAAACCTATTTAGATGAAGTTAACTAGTCCCTCTTGTAACCATAGCTTTTGGATGAACATGTTATCATTTCACGGCATAAGTTTGCCAATGATGTTTTCTTGACCCATGATTATTTGCAAACAAATATATGATAGTGTTTGAATTGATGGCTTATAAGAACAAAGATAAGAACGAACTTAGATGGTACATTTGTTGAAGGTGAAGTCTAATCAACAAAAATTGCCGAGTTTTCAACCGAAATTATTATCAGTGTTTTACTGTCTATTGTAGAATGAAAAGAAAAAGAAAAGAATGCCGGGATGTCCTTTTTTAATAATTTAGTCCTATAGCTTCTGGATAAATTTAGTCCATGGTAGGATTAACTGTATATTATTGCTAACTCTAAATTGCAGGTTTTTTGTTTTTGTTTTGTTTTTTTGTTTTTAATTAATCCCTAAATACCCATCTCGATGTTTTGATGCAGAATTTTTCTTGTCTTAACATACATTTCTCTACACTCCTGCTTAAGGATATATGTCAACAGTACACACTGACATGAATTTCGTTTATGCAGCTATCAAGATTTAGATGCGCCAGAAGATGAAGTCACTGTCATAGACTATAGGAGCTTGTAGATATTGAAACTTGCTGCTATTCACTTCGTTCATTATTATTACTATTTTTGTTTTTCCTTTTTTTTTTGGGTGTTAATCTTACCTCTGTACTTCGAAGGATATAAAATCAAATGGTCCTTTCAGACATTTGTATTGTTTTACTTGAATGGTGTTTATGTTCTAAAACAAAATCTTATTTCCCCTTATTCAACCCCTAGTCCTTAGTGCCTTGTTTGGCACACAGGATCAGACTGAACTACGTGGATAAGATTGAATAGAAACTGAACTAGATTGGGCTAATTCTAAACTTGTGTTGGGTAAATTGCCAGATTAAGCGATTAGGAAAAGTCTTGTATTTTGTACATGATCAGATTGGATTAATTTTTTTTTAAAAAAAGGAATAAAGCTTAAATATAAGTTAAAAATATTTGTAAAAAAATGTAAATATATATAATCTCTAAAAAACAATTATCCATGTAAAATATTCAACTTACAAAAATTAAATATGTAAAAAAAGAATAAACTATCGTGGCTTGGAATTTGACAAAATTTGAACCTTTTATCCATAACACATTATCTAAACATACAATGAATATAAAGTCATTCAGACCTTAATATAAATGCTTAGTTTAACATTGTTTGAAAATACGTATGTCAAAAAAGTTGCAAACACACATATAGATGCATAATACGAGTAAGTTAATATCTAACTGACAAAAAAGGTCTCTTGAGTTGTCTGTTGCATTTCACGATTATTACCAGTACAAATTCATTTATCATAGCAAAAATTATAGTACACCCCTAAAAATAGACATTCTACCCTAAACATACAAGCCATCTATGATATTTTGGCATTTAACTATAATCATTATTTAGCAAGGGTCATGACAAACTCCATCCTCGTGGCTTCCTCCACCTATATTTCATGGCTATTTAGCAAAACTTTAAGGCCTAAATTTGATCGATAACAAGGAGGTTCAGCTTGGTAATCTCTTCTCATGCATTATTATACATCATGCATCTTTCTTTTTGAGTATGTCAATTAGAAAGTGCATTTTTTTGTATGACATTTTCATCATTTTGTTAAATGACTATTGGTTTTTTCAAACCTGTAGCAATATCTAAAGTTGGTTTTGCTCGCTTCCTTTTAGAAGCTTCATATTGACTATGAGCATTGATTTGGTTCATAGTATTGGAGAATAGGATGATTCTTCTTACAACCCATTGTTGTTGTCATCCTCTTCGAGATAGATATCTTCAGACATGTGAGTTGGAGTTTCAGTACTTTTCTTGTTGCACTGTTTGCTCCAAAAATGTTAGCCAACCTCTCATACATTGGAAATAGTTTACCCTTACATCCACTAGCCTCTTTGTGGCTCTACAACAAAAAGAGAGAAAATAAAATTAAACAAATGATATATATATATATATATATATATATGAGAGCTAGTACAATAAGTATTTTGTTTAATTCACTATTGGTAGGTACATTAATTTTAACCGTTAGATTTCAATCTAATGGTTATAATTAATTATATTGGAATAAGTTCTAATGTGAATTAAATGATAGCATTTATATTTATAACCGTTAGATTGAAATCTAACTGTCAAAATTCCTGTACATACCAATAATGAATAAAAATATCTATTATACTAGCTCCTTGTATATATGTATGTTTTAGCATTGATTTCAATTTAAGTAAGAGGCAATAAATAAATTGTCAAACGTAGACATATGTATTCCACACTGTTAACTTCAATATATTTCAATGTATCATTCTAGCCAAATCCTATAACATCACTGGACCTCACCTAAAAACCCAAAAGTGCTAGCTTGAAGGATTTTTGGGCTCATAGATTACCACTTAAATACCCATAATTTTCACAAAATATATCTGGTATAGGACTTGGAGGCGTTACAATCTCCTCTGTTAAGGACCTAGCATCCTCGCAAAAGAATTCATAACCCATTTAATCCTTATGGGCAGATTTATATTTATCACGATTCAGGCCAATGACAGCCTTCTAAGGCCTATACAAGTATGGACTGGATTAACTTCGATACTAATTTCAATACCATCGGGCCTCACTCAAAATTATTAATTTGAAGAAACTTTTGGGCTCATAGATCACCACTTAAATACCTATAATCTTCTCAGAGTATACCCGATATAGGATTTGGGACGTTACAACCCGGTTATAAAGGTTATTTAAAATGGGATGATCGAAATAGTTTGAAGTGAGCTGTTATATGGATGCTTAGGGATCAAACCCCTTGTTTCATCAATGTGGGACTAATAAGCCACACTAATAAACTGCAACTTCTCATTAGGATGAGCAGAGAAGTCAAATGGGTTGGGCTACCCATTAAGCATGATGACATCACACGAACAAACCTATGCCTTGCATAGAAGGCTGTGAGGTGACGTTGGATTGTGTTAAGCGCGACATGAGATAACCTTAGGTTATGCCATGCTCATGTCTTTAGGCACTATAGGTTAGTATAATACGACACTACATTGAGATTAAGCACGACAAGATCCATGAAGCATGAAAAGCTAGACACTAAGTACTTAAAAAAATACATAACAACTTAAATGACTGATTTTATAATTTATAAAATAATAAATAAATAATTTTAGTAATTATTAGTAGATAGGACTAAATTCTAAATTAAAAATAGATGCCAAGTCTTACACCTAGATTAATATCAAAAGATTTGTTTTTTTTTTAATTGGAATATTTGCTAATTGGCAATCAATTCTAATTTGGTCTCAATTTGCCTTACACAATTTAGGTCTAGTAAAAACATTAGCATAACACGAGATATGCCCGTGCTAAGCCTATCAGGTACAATCCAATATTTTGTTAGCGATCGTGCCAAACACAATACAACATAAAGCACAAATAGGCCTTATCGTTCATGAGCAGTACAATATGAGGAGAAGTCATGGTTGCTCATTCAATTTACTTGTCCATATTTTTATTGAAAAAAAGTCTCATTTTTGTCCATAAGCTTAAAATTTTGTCATTTTGGTTTTTACTCTTTTAAAAAAGTCACATTAATTTTTTTTTGCAATATAATGGCTCTTAATAGAAGAAGCAAGCAAGAGTGACATGCCTTTCTATTTTTGTTTTGTTTATTTTTTGTGTTTATTTATTTATTTATTTTTTCATGTTCAAGAGCATTAGAAATTTGAAAATAATGAAGATGCATAACAATGATTGAGTGACAAAAAACGAATAAGGTCATTAACTGACTTGACTTGGCCTATCTCGACTTTTTTTAACACCGCTGAGTCTATCTAAACTAGTCTTTCTGAGCCTATGTTTGGTAGGAAGGAAAGAAAAATAGAAAGAATAAAAAAATATAAAGACTAGAAAACAAGAGGGATGAAAAGGAAAATATTTTTCCCTTATGTTATTGTTAGATCTTATGTTATTGTTAGATAGGAAAGAAAGAAAATAGGTAATTGATAAAATTACAATTTAGTTATTTCAAATATATTATTTTATTTTGAAATTAAGGATAAATTAGTAATTTTCTTTTGAACTCAAGTTTTTGGTGCGACCCACATTTTTTGTGAATACCATTTTCTCTCCTAAGAAACAACCTATTTTCTTATTTTTCACTCTCTACTTTTCCCTAGTACATTCTGTTTCTTCTCGTCTTTCCACTCTACCGTATGCTAAATGTATGAACTTTTCCCAGAGTTTCTATGCTGATGTCACGTTGGATATTTCCCAAACGGTGGTCAAAGAGACCAGAGCTGGTCAGTCCGACCTTACCCTCAAACCCAACGTAAGTATTTTTTTTTTTTCTCTTTTTTTGATTGAACATAAGTACTTCTAAATTACTGAACAAATGGACAAGGCGGGTTCCTACTACTCACTATGCATTCCCTCATTGCACCAAAGTGGGGACATTGTGCAAGTAATGCACTAGCTTCGGTTAAAATTCAAAGGCACGGCAATCATATTTATGTCTACACCAAAGTGATTCTCTCTCAAATAACCAGAAACAACTACCGGATAAAATGTCTGCTAATAAAAAAGCATAAAATCAATGGGAAGTGATTCTTGCTAACGCGCTTTAAAAATGTGAACCGACTTGGACAATCCGCCGGCATTAGCCATGAAAATATAGAGGTGGCGTCGGTTGTTGCCGTTGCCTGTGTATGCCTTAAAAGATGCACTGGTCAAGGGGAAGGCGTTTAGTGATTTTATTAAAAATTCACTTTCAAAATTTCTTGTGGGATTCATTGTTCACTCAAGTGTTGCTTGCTCATTCAGTACTGTTTGTTTTCACTTAACCAGTTGTTGCTCACTTTCTATGGTAGATCCTTCTATTCCTTGTTCGTGAAAATTTCAGACAATTCTCTGGCATTTGCATCCATTTTTATTAAAAAACACAAACATACCATTTATTATTTGACCTTTGTTACTGGAAACATCCGAAAGAAGCAAACGTTTAAAGCTACAGAAGCAAAGGCAAATAGTGCATTTGTGATTATCCTTGGTCACCATTCCTTTTCTTTTTCTCTCCATTACATACAAGCTCTGAATCAAATATGACATAGATGACCAAGTTCTTTGCAGGCCCATCGTGTAAGATGTAAAGGATGAGACATTACCTAAACATGCAATGAAAGCCATTTTCCTGTGTCAAACCCGTCTCATATTTATCGGGTTTTGGTGTCAGCTTGACTTTGTTGGTTTTGCTTGTCCAAGAGTTTGACAGGTCAGGGCATCTTCTAGAGCTAGTAACAGTTGGTGCTTCTTGGGTGAATAGAAATTCTCTTCAAAAGAAAATAAATGCAGAAACGCAAAAAGAGCCATCACTTTTAGAAAGCACAACTTTTACGGATGTAGTACATCACATAATGCGCAGATCAAAACTACTTCCATGTTTTACAACTTACCCAGGAAGCTTTAGCCACAAGAACATGAGGTCTTTCTGCGACCATCATAGGCTGATTTATAACTACGCTCCCACTCGTCCACAGCAGCCACTTCTGCATGAGGAACGTGGCGGGGATGTTTCTCTCTCTTGTCACCCTTTATCTGCTTTAATGCGTGCTTAAGGGCTGGTAATAAAGCCTCCATGCACTCGCCAACTGCATTTGGATTCCCAGGCATGTTGATGATCTGAAAATTTTGTGCAAAGTGATAATTGAGAAATGAAACAACAGTTAAGGCTCATGGTTCACATATATTAGGTAATGAAAACTTTTTACGATTATATGTACTTGACAAGCTATATTAAAGCTGCAAAATAATCATCCAATGGGAATGAAATCAATGTGTTGGGATTAACGTGGCTTCTCCAAGTTGTAAAACTTTCACACACAATTTGTAGCAACTGATTAAAGTATAGAACTGCATTATTCAAAAAATTCATACCAAATACAACTGTCAAAAGGATTGAGATCGTTTGGTTTTTTAGATAAAATAATCTTTATGGGAAATGACAACTCCCATGCAGAAGTTCAAATTCATGTAGAATGAATGGAAGATACGGGAACATACCAATGTTGATCCCCTTATTCCTGCGGCAGAGCGTGAGAGCATAGCAAATGGTGTCACCTGTTTCAAAGACAGATGAAGACAATTAGATGACCAATACTTCACATAATTTTATTAAAAAAAAACCTATGCCAAAGCACCAAATGTATCAAATACACAAGAAAATAGCCAAATGTAGAACACGCACAAAGTCAACATAACTGAACTGATATGATATACATCATACATCTGAAGTCAGGAAACATATCATACAGTTGCATATGCAAATGCAGAATACTAATACAGGCAAAGGTTCAAATGAGCTATGAAATACAGCATCTAATTTCAGTGCCATCCATCCCCATCACCCACCACCCACATCACCAATTCACCCATGCCGTTGAACTCCAGTTCCTCTCTGTCCCTCCCTCTTCTGTACGCATCATCTAGTTTCCACTTCCATTCCACCTATCCACTCCAACAATCCCCACCACACACACACACACAATCTCTTTCAGAGTCTCTATTTGGCATCAGATGGAATCAATCCAGTTCAACATATAAGGAGAAAGAAGTAAGAATTTACACGAAATATAATACAAAGAGCGAATCCTCTCAAGCATAATTCCCCCTAAGCATGTTCTCCATTTTGATATTGTTTACAACCTCATTCACTTCATTCTATGATCCTCTTTAACTTATCTTCTTTGTTAATAAGTTTCATTAATAACAATATTGTTGGTAAGGTACATCATAGAGCAAAGCTTACCTTCAAACCCTCTTGCATCATGACATACAGGAGCCCAGGTGTTTCTTTCTCAATACACATTTTGGTTGCTTCAGGGGTTACATCCCTTGGGGAGAAACCAGTACCACCTTGATCAGGGCAAAAAACAATGTTACAAATAAAAAAAGAAAAAGGGACTTCAAGAAGACCATATAATAATTATTTAGGACTTCCTTGGTAACATTTTACTTTCTTATTTTAATTTTGAAAAGTGAAATGAACGAAGAAAAATCTTTTGTAAATGCTATTTTAAAAAATATTCACCAGTTGCTTTACTTTTAGAAACAAAAAACTGAAAGTAAAAATATTATCAAGCAAGCCCTTAATGTTGACTGCAAAAACAGACACATGAATACTAAGAAATTTACCAAGGGTAAGGATGAGATCCACTTTTTCAATGTCACTCCATTTCTGTAGAACGTCTTTGATTTTGGTCACATCATCAGGTACCACAGCTGTCAAAACAACTCTAGCCCCTCCTAACTTCCCTGCTGATGAATTGACAACAGAAACTGCCCGAGGACCACTGCATATTTATAAATATTGTTGGAAGGCATTACTTGATTTCATAAATATGAAATTGGACGAACTCAAAGACTCCACACTCAAGAACATATAAAAAATCTTGATTAAATTCTTAAAAGAGAAAAGAAACTCAACTGAACTTAAGGCAGATACTTCGTGCTAGAACATCGCATTGAAATAAAATTAGGATTGACTTCTAAAGAAGGGACCTCCAATCACAACAAAATATTTCTCACTCTTCAGGATACCAAAATTAACAGTTTAGAAAATTTGTAAAAGGGCTGCAAGAGAAGAAGAGGGGAGAGTGGGAGGGGCAGCATAAAACAAATTGCTCTCTTTGAAATCTATACGTTATCTTGCAAATAAGAGCATCCAATTAGAACCATGTTAACCCTTTTTTTGCCTGGAGATAAAAGAGTTAACCCATTTAGCATGAATGCAAATTTTGAGGCAAAGAGAGGAGGCATGGTAAGGACTCCATAAAATTCCATTTGGGTGGGCAGTACAGCACTAATTATGTTGCAAAGCAGTTAGTACTTCCCTTGCTATTACTTCAAGCAGGCGTAATATCAACTATGCTTTATTTCTTTGGCATCAATTAGTGGCCTTTTTGAAAAATATATCCAAAAAGGGGTATCCAGATGCAACCAAGTTTTGATGCTGACCTTTGAAATCCCTGATAGTATATAATTTGATAATTTAAGAAACTACTCTTTTATGTCTTTCCTTTAGGCTGGGAATGTGCGGGGATATTGATTATATTGCCAAGTATTAGTATTTCCCTTCCTTTACTTTGACAGAGCAATGTTTAACTTCGCTCTATTTCTTTGGCATCAATATGTGACCTATTTCGAACTCATGCAATTTGAGATGGACTTTCCAAATCCTGACACCAGAACAATCAGATACTAAGCCAATTAAGGATACGATTAGCAATTAGTGGGCCACTAGCTGGCTTAACATCGTATGGGAGAGCATTCACCCTTTTCATCTCAAACTTTGAGGAGGAGGACCATCATCTCTACTATCAATTTGGCATCCAGAAAGTGACCCTTTTGGAAACAATAATTCAAAAAGTTGTTCCTAGATGCATTAACCTAAGAAACAAGATTCCTGTTTGAATTTCAATAAAACAAAATCAGATGAAAGATAACTACTCTGAAAGTTACAAACTGCCAATATCATCCTTAAATAGTCGATGCATATTTTGAAGTAAAACAGATAAAATATTTTCAGGCTGATCAGATAGATTGCTTCAGTTCAACAAAGAAGACTTTTTACGAGGCACTTTTAAACTGTGCCACATCTTAATTAAACCAAATAAGAGAAATCTCTGATAACAGGCACGGTGAAGATAAAGCTACTCTCTTTTAGTACATCAAAAGAATGTAAAAAATCATGTCAAGCAGACATCAAAAGTTACTCTATAGAATTATCATATACTTATCATTAATCTGCAATGTGAAGTTTCATACCTTCTATCTGGTCCAGCACCTGATGCAACTGTATCACTCACTGTAAGAATAGCTAATCTAAACTCAGAATCCTGAGAGTCATTGCCACTTATTTCTTTTTTAGAATTTTCTTGCAAAGCAGATGTTTGATTGGATGTTGAAGAATTTTTGCTGATAGCAGTTCTGCCTAAATCGGAAAATATAATGGCTGTCACAGAAGAACCAGCAGGCATCACACTTCCTATTGGTGGCAGCTCAATTAAAGCATTAGCAGATTTCATACTTAAAAGTCGGCTGCTCGTCTGATGACCAGTACTCTCAGCAACAAACCTTGACCAAAGAATTATTACAAAAAAATATTAGGAAAGGAATAGCTATAATCTAGATGCAACGGAGGAGGGTCAAGAACCAAGTATTCAGAACCAGGAAAATATGTCCAAGGATCAAAATGAATCAAACCCTTATATTCAAGACATGGAAACTTTCATACACAACTTACCCAGGCATGCCTGATCCATCATCAACCTCCCACCTAACAATAGCACGATGAAATTCTGGACGGACTGGGTCTGTCTTTATAGGCTGGGGAAGACGGGCCTGCACTCTGTAAAAAAATAATTGAAAATTTGATGCCTGCTAGTTGTCACTTTCTCTATAAATTCGTTGCAATAGCAATTGGATATATATGTCTCTATATATATATGTGTGTGTGTGTGTGTGTATAGATCTTTCAGTGACCTTAAAAGATGAGGGGTTGTCCATCCAGCAAGATGACGGATGGAGGGTACCACAAAGAGATGGAAACAAACTAAGCAGCTCACTGGATTTCCAGGCAAACCAAATGCAAGAATCTTTTTCCCTGGCATATCTTCTGCAGTTTTTGCAATGATCTCCGCAAATGTCAATGGTTTACCCGGTTTCAAGCAAACCTGGATGGCCAATTGAAAAAAGGTAATTAAAAAGAAAAAAAATCAACGTGAATAAGCAATGGTTTCTAGTATGGGTTGTTGATCTTTTTTCCTTTTTCTTTTTCCGTTTCCTTTTACAGGTTTCACTTTTTAACTTGCTGTAACACTGTTGGTAGAATTTTTATTTAAATTTATTCACTTAATAATCACCAAAATAAAATTAATTATAATAAAATTCGGAAGACTGTCAAAACTCAGAAGTACGTTAAACGTTTTTATTTTTAAGTATCAAACATGTAATCACAAACTTGAAAATTCATTCCAAATTTCAACCTTTAAAATTCAACAATCGCATGTTGGCAGGGAAAGAGAAAGTTAAAAATACAAGAATGGAAAACTAGTTTACCTTGCTGAAATACACTGTTCCTCTCTTTCTGAGAAGTGGCTTGACAAAATCCTTGTCTCCCATGGAAACACCACCAGAAGTTAGAAGTATGTCAATACCAGTAGAAACTGCAGTATCCATGACTCTCTCAAGTTCGCCTTCATCATCTCTTACAATACCCAGGTCAAGTACTTTGCACTGCTGATCTATTGCAGCTGCCAGTATCATGGCACGATTTGAGTCCCTAATCTGCAAAAAATTTAATCAACTTCATAGCTAAAACTCTCCAACTACATAGTAAGAAAGAAACATTGATGAAACTCCAATGCAAAACTTTGGTCAATATGACTAAGTGAAATATTACAACATTAGCTATATAGTCTTCTTGTAGAAAATTTGCGTAAAGATAATTTCAAGCATTCATGTTTTAAGCTCTCTCAAGACAAGACTTTAGGTGTATAACTTCGATATTTTTGTATCAATCTACAATTCTTCTAACTGATAAAACAAATTGCAAACCTAAACTTTAAATGTATCCCTTGTATCACTGCCACCGGTTCCCATGCATCATTGATGACCTCCTTATGGTGAAAGAATTTATAAAGGAACCCAAAAGTTGAAGTTTGAGGTTCTCCAATAGACATCTAAATGTAGTACCTGGCCACGATCTAGACACTCTGTTGCTGGCTCTACAAGTTCATCCCCAGTAGAAAGCACACCAATAGTTGGAGGGCGGTAAACCTATAATGGCAACATTAGCTATCAGGAATTACAACTTTATGAGCACAAAAATATTATTTTAATACCTTAACCATCATTACTCCCACAGTTGCAAGCAGACCAATTTCTGAAGCCCCAAGTCTTTCTCCAGATTTTAAGACAACAGCATCTTTCTCAATGTCACATCCCTGCCAACAATTACATGAATAAGCAACTTATACACTAGCAACCTAAACAAACAACGGATTACATTATGCCTGCTAATCTGTTTAATGCTTGTTTAGATCAATGAAAATAAAGACGGTCATATGGAAGTGTAAGTTGGCGATATTTTGAAGTTCGACATACATAAAGAAGAGAGAAAAGTCTTAGTCAGTCCCAGCAATTTGACTAAAATACTCCACCCGTAAGCATATTATATTGATAACAACAAGAAAAGAGTATATAATGAACGCATAATTGTTAAGGCTTTCGAAGTAAAATAGAGGTAAGCAACCACATATACAAATGACAAACACACAAACTCAAGAATTTAAATACTCGTATAGGAACATAAGGTTACTTTGAATAACAAGCCAAACCATCTTGAATTATCTTTCTTGCCTTAGTGCTCAAACGAGTAGGAACCTTGTTGGACTATGCTAATCCGAGCGAAGAATATTTCAGAATCTTAACCCCATATGCCTTGAGCAAATCAATCAGCAAATGGAGCAGAAAAGAAATGTAATGGAGAATCTAACTTAACAACAACCAGCATAAGATTATTATACACAACCATCAAGTATGAAAACCCAAAACCTTAGCCAGGAGAAGACTCTAACTTAGAGATGTCCCATGTCACATCATCTTACCTAGACATCTCTTGCATTCCAGGAAAATATCCAGGAAATTTGCCTAGTTTTTTGGAAATCAACTGTCGATAAAAAATAAAAAAAAAGTTAAACAAATGTGAAAGCTCATAATATCCCCTTAAGACACATACTGAAGCACTAAAACAGTTTTCCTTAGTTAAACACCGCTAAATATCCAATGAATAGCTCTAATTAAGGGTATTTAGAATCATCTCAAACCGCCACATGCACAATCTCACAAGGCCTTGAGGTCATCTTCAAATACAAAC
The DNA here is from genome assembly GCA_002914805.1 of Parasponia andersonii. Taxonomy (NCBI): domain Eukaryota; kingdom Viridiplantae; phylum Streptophyta; class Magnoliopsida; order Rosales; family Cannabaceae; genus Trema; species Trema andersonii. Next base: position 489,621 of record JXTB01000030.1, read on the forward strand.
TAAACTCTTTCAATCAACATAGACATAAGGAAATTAATTTGCAAAACGCCAAAAGTTACAAATACTTATTTCGTTTTATGGGTGTAAATATATATTTGCATCAATTCAAGAACATTTGGACATGTCACAACTACTTAAAAACAATTATGAAAAATGAGTAGGAAAAAAATATCAACTACATCAAATTAATTTTGAAAGTTTAATCAGCTCAATCTCAAGTACTAATATCATACCACTGGACGGATATCTGTTCCTTTGCTTGTTTCTACCAGGATTCTTACTCGTTTTGATTCAAGTGAAGACTCTTCAATTTGTTCAGTGTCCTCAACTTGAACAACAGCATCAGCTCCATTAGGTATAGGTCCTGAGGACAAGCCAAACCGAAATTGGAAGGGGACACAAGTCAAAGTCAATTTATGAAAGAGACTCATTTTAGCAAAGACTTCTCACTAAAATTCAAAAATACTTCAAATGCCCCCAAAAGTTCCATTATGCACTAAAGTGATATCACTTATCGAGTAGCCTTCACTTTTTGGAGTAAGACTCAAGTGAATCCCTTCATGATCTTAGTTTGAGTTACCAGAGATATTGTCAAGTTAAAAACAACAATTGAAATGATCAAAAACAAGAGCTTAGAGCTTAGAGAGAGAGAGAGAGAGAGATACACAGCGTTTTTAATTTAGATGGAAAAAAAAAAATCTTAGCTTAAGGAGTAACTAGCAATGTGAATGATAAAGGTATGAACCACTGTATATTTAATAAAAAGTTTGAGAGAGCTGCCCTTTTGCAGGTCTTGTCCAGAGTACTAGAAAAGAGAGAGATATACACAGCATTTTTAATTTAGAAGGAAAAAAAAAATCTTAGCTTAAGGAGTAACTAGCAATGTGCATGATCAAGGTATGAACCACTGTACATTTAATAATAAGTTTTAGAGAGCTGCCCTTTTGCAGGTCTTGTCCAGAGTACTAGAAAACTTGTCCTTGGCCAAAGGCTTGAGTTACCATACTGAACTGAATTTTATTAATTCTTGACTCTAGCTGCTGAGGCAGTTGCCTGTCTCCCTAACCATTTCTGTTATCAACTTTATAACCAAAAAGGCAGGGTTTGTGTCAGTCTTTATCTTTTAAGCCTCCCATAATTCCTCTGTAATCAGATTGCACCACCAACCAGATTCAAACGTGGTTTCCTATATGCATTACCGGAAGACAGCCACGCGATAGCTAACCCAGAACATCAAATACTCGAGAACTTCGAAATTTTCGTGGCGTACTCGAGGTAAGCCGATCCTACCCATTTGCTAACCTTAATTATGCCGAAGTGAAGTACCAAAGTCAATCAATAAAGGTGATATAAAAACTTGAAAACCCCTGCAAATTCATTCCTTCTCAATGCGATTTCACAATGGAAGCTAACTACAGAACCGTGACGTTTACACAAACCCATTAAAATAAGAAGAAATGACAAGCAGTCAGTTCAGTTTTGGCGTCCACTGCAACTAAGATCAAAATGGGGCCAACTGAATTCTACTGCATTACAAAATCCACTATAAACTATTATCAGATAAAGATGACATAAGCAATATTTCCTCCTGAAACTCGACATGTAAATTGCAATATATATATATATATATATATATATATATATATATATAAAATGACAGCCTAGTCACCTCCAGTCGTTACATATGCAACAGTTCCTGATGTCAAAGTCACACCAAGTCCATCATTTCCAGCTCTAGCTTCAGCAACCACCGGATACTCACCGGGCCCATCTGAAGCCACAACAGCATATCCATCCTGAGCCAAAAAAAATTCGAAAGAGAATTTAGTTAATATATATATATATATATATATATATATATATATATATATATATATATCTATAAACTACGAAGGCTTAGAACTAGACAAAAGCATCAATTCCCCAACATACAAGCGACCATAAGAAATAATTATCACGTATTCAAAGCCACAAATAACCCAAAACCCACAAAAAATATAACTGAAAAAATCCCACGTTGGTCAATTTATTGACTTATAGGAGAAAATTAACAATACCCAGTTGCTGATTGATCAGAAAAAGTCAAAAAAGACATATAGTATATTACGAAGAGACGTGGCTTTTGGGTGACCTTAATAGACGCAGGATAAGGAGGCAAAGGATCAGGGGCACGAACGTCCTCAGCCAAGACCTTGCCAAGAGCATCGTGAAGTGGCACGGTGACAGGTGGCAGGCGCTGGGCGGCTTCCAGCACCATTTGCAGAGCCTCATCCACCGAAACCATGGAGGACTCCATCGATGACCCTTTTCTTTGGTTCGATTTGGAAAGCCAGAGTCGTAGAAAAAATCTGTGAAAGACAAAGCAGAGCTGACAAAAGTGTACGAGAATGAATAAGTGAGCGAGTGAGAGGAGCGCTTTATATAGGGTTCGGGTTTTTACTGTGGGACTTTATAGGAGTTTTTTTCCCTTTGAACTTGAAGTTATGTTATTTAGTAGCAATTCTACTGTGGACTTTGAGAGCCACTTAGCTCAATTGCGTGCCCTCCCTTTTTTTTTTTTTCCCAAAATAACCTCCTCCTCCCTTTTCTATTTTTGTTCAGTAATTTTTCATTTTTTATTTTTTTAGCTAACACAACGTGGAAAAACCCAAAATACCCTAGTCAAGCTGGATCGAAGATCAAGATGACTTGACAGAGATTTCTTTGAATCACAATTTCTAGAACGGAAAATTACAATTTTAATGTTCGAATCGACATTTAGGTGTTCATATTTCGATTTATACATCCTAAATCTGAAAATTCAACTTGTAATTAATATTTTAACTTGCCTAAACATCTATTCTTTTATTCTTGAGGAAAAAAAATTAAGATGATTTTGAGATTTTTAGAGAAAGGACATTTTTGAGTTCAAGATCGAAGAGGCTACTAGAGTTAAGGAAAAACATGTGATATCCTTCTCAATTTCTTACAAATTCAAAAGAGCTAATAATAGCATGATTACATCATATTTAAAGTATTATAAATATATATTATGGTGCATATCTTTTTGAGTACTTGACAATTATTTATTGTGATTATTAACATTTATTCTCTAAATAATTTTGCAGTAAAATGCTCAAATTAAACTCTTTGGTATAAGTTTGGAGGGCATTAAGTGGTCTAATAATAATATAGGAATTTGCATGGTACCATTTATTATTTTTGTTTAATTTGACTACTACTTGACCAAGTCTAAATTTGACTCTCTATAATTTTATAAAGGTCTATGTTTGTTTATTTTAATTTAAAATTTTAAAGCTTCCTTGTTCATATTTTTGTGTATTATTTAATTAAATTCTAGTCAATTATCTTATGTTTGATAAGAAGGAAAAAGGGAGAGGAAGGAAAAACTTTAATAAAAAAGTGGAGAGAAATTAAAAAATTGGGTTGTTTGGTAAGAGAGAAAAAGGAAGGGAGAGGAAAAGGGAAGAGAAAAGTAGAAGGAAAAAATGGTAGGGCCCATACAAATTTTTTCTGCTCAAAAGTGGAGAGAAAATAAGAAGGAAAATAAGAAGAAAAATGTTTTGTTAGTGTAATAGTAAGTTAAATTATAAAATTACCCTTATACTTAACTTTGAATAATAGTAATATTAGGGATAAAATTGTCATTTTAAATTAAACTAACTTTCGTTTTTCTTTACCGACCGAACAACTGTGTAGGAAAAATATTTTCTTTTCCATTTTACACATTTTTCCCTTTTATTTTTTCATTCCCTCCTATTTTCTTTCCTCTCTACCAAACATAGCCACTTTTTGCATACGTGTATCCTCCTTGTAGTTTATTAGGCATTAAAGTAATTATTTTCTATATTTAGTTAGCCGTTTATTATTTTCTACTTTAAAATCAATGATGCAAATATATGTCCGTGAATGTGTTATAAATAAATATTACCCAAAAAAAAGATTTGGAGGCTCGAGTAAGTTAGCAAGCTTTTTGAAATTTCAAGATACTTATATATGTTTGAGAAATGTGATCATTTCTTAAAGTTCCGACGGTGTAAGGTGCTTGAAATTAGAATTATAATAAGAATTGTAATGGAATGAAATTAAAATAAGAATGTCAATGATATTCTATTGTTCGGTTGAAATTTTAAATCATTTATGAAATAAAAATTATTATGTTTGGTTACTCATTGGAATAGAATTGAATAAAGTTTGTATTAACAATAATACCCTTATTTTTTAAATCTTATATATAGTTTAACTATTGAATAGTTAGTTGATTGATTATAAGTTATTATTTCAATCTATTAAAAAATAGCATTTAAATTAACGTATCAATTTTATTTAACAAAATAATATTATAAATATAAAACATAATACTAAAATTTACTTTCCATTTGGCATTTTTTTGTTAAAAATGCGTGTAAGTAACTGAATATTAGAAATTCAATAAAAAATTAGATATTAGAAAGTAATATAAATAAACTTGCATATTGAAATTCTTCAAAAGACGAATTTTACTATTTGTAGGCAAAAAGGAAATAATGAATTTTACTTTTAAAATTCTTAAATAAGTTTAAAAATTAAATAAAGAGTTTGGTTGACAAAATGAAAAAAAAATGTTTTATTTAACAATTAATTAAGTAATGGAAAAGGAATTCCTTAAGTGAAGCAATGGAAACACAAGTCCATTAATTAATGAAATTTGGTTTCTAATAAAATTTTATTCCATACTCAACTTTTAAATTAAATAATGGAGCGAATCTTTTGGTAGAATAGACTATTTGGTGGAATAACGTTCCATTCTAAGATTTATGTTCTATTCCAAAGTCCTTTCTACCCAATCAAAGATGTTATAAACATCTATTCATATTACTAAAAGTCTTTATATTCTTTTACGGTAAAAAAAAGTCTTTATATTCTTTTGATCCAGAGCTTTTCTCCACTATTATCAAAATTCCCTCCCTTATCATTAACCCACGCCTTTTCCTTGTAATCTGATAGTTGATTTAATGTATATATATATATATATATATATATATATATATATCTTCTGACAAAGTATTCTAATAATAGAGGTGGGGAGCCACTTTATGTTAAAATTCAAGGCTGATAGAGGTGACTTCTCCTTGATGGTTATTTAAAGAACTTTTATATTACTAGGTGATGGCACGTGCTTTACACGTGTAATAAAACTCACTAATAATAATTTTTTGTTAGTTCGGATGTTCATTGGTTTTATTTTATTTCGAACAAATGACTTTATCGGTCTTTGTCCTCAAACTTTAAACTGTCATTTTTGTCCATAATTCATGAAAAATGTTTATTTTAATTTTTTGTTAAATATTTTATTGGATTGTAGACGGAATGAACATATGGAATAGGACTTGTGCACGTTGTTTGTTGAACGTGCAGCTAATTTTTGCTCATCCAGTCAAAACGTTTGTATATTGTTATCTATTATGCATATATCCTTATCATACTTAACAAAACAAAAACAACTTTTTTTTTTTTGTTTTTTTAAGTCTCATGTTTCTATAGATGTTAAAATAAATAATTCATGCAACTCAAAATTCACATCATTTACTTTCAGCATAATAATTTCTTTAGTAGAATAACATACTTTGTCACTCTCGTACTGAAACGTCTTTTCTCCACAATAGTAACATGACATGGGATATTGAAGCACATGAAACTCCATTAATATTATCTCAAAGTCAAATAATTACATTTTATTTATATTATCTACTTATTATGCAATTCTTTTGAAGTTTTTAAGCTTCTGACTAGTACATTCTCAAGGGAACCTAGAACATGTAAATAATACCACGAGTACAAACTAGAGCACATATATCAAAAATCAATCAAGCCTCTTTACCCAAAAAACACAATGAAGTTGTACCTCGATTCCTTTAAAACTTCCTATGAACTTTAGATATAGATCCTACATGAAACAATGACGAGCATATAATCAACAAGAAAAACACTAAGCAAGAAGCACACATTGATAAACTACAATTATTACTAACTTCGAAAATACCAAAAACAGATAAAATGAAAATTTTCTCTCTGATTAGACTGGCCGATCATTATGGTTATATTAAAAAAAAAATTAAAAACCATATGAATAAATATTAGAAATTCAGAACCTTAATAAAATGTCATATTACCAACAAAGGACATTACCTATGTGACCCTTAATAAAATTATGCCTTGACTAAGGATTTGACTATTCCCTTCAGTGAAATCTTTCAAAACATCATTGACTACTATATTTGTACCTAGAGATTGGTCGTAATTTTTAATTGTTTTATCCACATTTTCTTTTTCAAGATAGGACATTTATTTTATGCTCCTCAATTGTTCTTGTCAAATTTTTTATTCACATTTATTTTTACATTACTTTCCATGTTACAAAGCATGCGATTCATGTCAGAAATAATTTGTTTCCCTTTTCTTTTTGGGTATAGAAAACTTCTAAGTTTCGCTTATTAATTTACAAGATTCTCATTATACGCAGAGAATTCTTGTTTTTCTTCCTAGTTGCAACTATTGACACTTTGCACAAGATAATCACTAACTTCCATTATTTGAATCTTAATAGAAAGAAATCATAGCCACCATTGTTCATAATGAAGAGAAATTGAAAATAATGATAAAGAAAAGCTAATATTGTTATCAACACAAATAAATCATGGACTACTATTGTTGTTACTCAATAAAGACAAGTCAAAAGCGTGTTACTATTGCGATGAAACTTGGGCTGCGGAATACAAATAAGTAACAGCTACAAGTATTGCTACTAAATAAAGCAAAACACGAAAACAATAAGTACAGACATTACAACTTTTGACAAAAAAAAAAAAAAAAACACAAGTATGCATAAGTGATACCTTATGCCAGTTAGTCAGCATACAGAATAACTATAGACAAACAAAGAAATTGAAAACATGAACAATATTTGACCTAAATTTTGAAAAGTCAAATCTAAGAATTAGAAAATCCAAAAAGACTAATTCCAAGCAACAAGTACGCTATATTATTGTACAAAACAATCTGCTGTCACTGGACATACGAGAGCTAATTTTATAGTAACAACCATAAGTCTTTTCACTATGCTCAGACAATTGATTTTTTAAATATATATATATTGGGCACCAATTCAATAGTTATTTTTTTTTTACCTATGGGTAGGTATCAATTTAGCCAATGAAAATTTAGCATGTACATTTTTTTATTGTGAAAAATAAGAAAGAGAAAGAGCATTAATAATACACGTCTTTTCATGTATTTCATTATAACCATTGGATCACTATTAGATGGTGATCTAACGGCTAAAAAAAAAATACCTACCCATAAGTAAAGAAAAAAAATACCTATTGGATTGGCAACCTATATATATATATATCTCAAAATACACAACACCGAAATATTTGCAAGCGGAACTATCTCAATCTTGCCAAATGAGAAGAAAAAAATCATTTAAAAAAATAGAAGAAGAAGAAGAAAAGTCCATCGACTCACCCGAGCTAATTATACATAGTAAAAATTTTCGTCTTCATAACCAAGCTCTGTTTTATCAGGGGGAAAAACTGTTGGATTCCTAAAATTCTTATTGTATGAAATTATATATGTATATGGGACATAAAGAAATATATATACCTATGTACATAATCACACTTTAGAATTCCACTGCTTCCAAAGTCCAAAAGCAAGAATAGTCGATACAGAAGAATCCTGAATGCATAACCATCCAAAACTGTCGATCCATTCAAGGAAGAGATAACCCAAAAAAGAAACAATCATATAAAAGTAATAACAAATAGAAATCACGACTAAAAGAAAAGTAAGGACGGATTTAGTGTAAGATTCAAATCATATTCTTCAAATTTAAAAATAATTTTTATGTAGAAAATTAGAAAAATGAAATATTTATCTTTCTAATTTTATATAAATATTGTTCCTGAATTTAAAGAATATGATTTGAATCATATACTAAACATATTCAAGAAAACTCAAATGAGTAAAACGCATTCAAATGAGAGAATATGATTTGAATCATATACTAAACATATTCAAGAAAACTCAAATGAGTAAAACGCATTCAAATGAGCAAAACACATAAAAAAATAATGAATAAAATACTATAAACAGTCCAAAGCTTGAATTGACACTGAATGATTATACAAGAAACAACCCAAGATGCAGCAGGTAACATGATAAAAGCTTTAGAGGACAATTATTATAAAAAGTTGTTCATTATGTGTTTAGCCACGTTGAAGGTTTATTCTATAAGTTACCACACATCCCAAATTATTTCCCTAATTCATCCCGCATAGTGAGGGCAAATAAGTCAATTCACGTACTCCTTTCCAATACAATGTATGGAATAAATTAGGAATTTGTACAAAAGGGAGTAAAATATTTAGGGCACGAATGAGAGGATAAAAGGGAGGAAGAATGACTGAAAGAAACAAGATTAATAAAGCAAATAGAAAGAAAGAAAATAGAGGAAGGAAATGGAAAGAGAAAAGGGAGAGAAAATGAGAAAGATTTACCAATGAGCCATGTTGATGAATGTGTGAATAGAAGTAAAAATGCTAGTCGTAATAATAATAGTAAAAAGGGCAACTGTAATAATAATAGTAAAAAAGGTAGTCGTAATAGCAATAGTAAAATGTAGTGTTCTCACTACATTTCAAGGCCTATAAATAGAGGTTTTATTTCTTCATTCTCTTCATCCCAAAACTTAGAAGCATTTCAAGTACTCTTCTCTAATTAAATCTTTTATTTTATCTTTGTTTTTTTTTATAAATATAGTGGAGTTTTTTTGTGAAAGAAGTAGTTTCAAAGAATAGCAGTATAAGATGTGAGTAAGAGAATAATTGTGATAAAGTGCTTAGGTATATTGGGTAAAAAAAATAGAAATCTATGTGATTATAGAAACTTTTCATATAGTGAAATTCTTTTTTGAGAGATAGTAATTTTTTTCTTGATTTGAGAGTTTTTTACTTAAGTTCTTGTATTGTGAGATCGATTTCTACTCTCTGTTATTATTTCTTTATTATTCATACATTTCATTGAAGTGAGATCTTGGGCATGGCAAATCTGGGTCGGTTAGATTCCCAACAAGTGGTATCAAAGCGAGGTTCTTCAGTGCATTATAGCTTAGTTTTAGTTTAAGAATTTTTGTATAAGGAGGCTGTATTCAAGTGAGAGCATTTGTACCCTTTAATCCTTCTTGGAAATTTTCTTAGCTGTTTTTCAAGCTATAAATGCGAAGCGAGATGTTAGGAAATAATATTTCAATTCTAGTTAGAGCTGATGTGGAGAAATTTGATGGGAACATCAATTTTAGCTTGTGGCAAATACAAGTCAAGGATTTATTGATTCAATCTAGATTACACAAAGTTTTGAAAGGCAGAGAAACTTACAAGAGCAAAGATTCTGAGAATTCAGTATGAGTGATAAAGACTAGGATAATCTGAATGAGAGAGCTGCAAATGTGATACGAATGTATTTGGTCAAAAATGTCCCTACAGATGTGTTTAGAATAACGACGACAAACGATCTCTGGAGAAAGCTTGAAGATGGAGATGCCTTACATCAATGCCAAACCAATGCATGTGTGCAAACTTACTACTGATAATTGTGACACATCCTCTTTCCTGGTATATTTGGAGATAAAAGACATGCCATGAGGATGCACTTATTATGATTAAAGGACAAGATCAGCGTCTCCATCATAAGAAACAATATTAGCAGCATCACTAGATTTGGGTTGATGATTGCTCTTAGAATTTTTAATTTACATAGTAATAGTTTTGAATTATATAATTATTATAATAATGATTTTTTTTTGTTACGAACTATTAAATATTTAACAGAAATAAGTCATTACAGTACACATAATTTAATAACTATAGTTAAGAATGAGAATATGAGTTTTTAATTTACACAATAGATTATCAAGACTTATGTACTTATTGGAGCAATGGCAATTTTTTTTTCACAAATTGTTACAGTTTTGACAGAAATGAGTTTTGTGTAAAGTGCACAGTTTAGTAATTATGGCTAAAAATAAGATTCTAACTTATAGAAATAAATAATACCCAATTATATACTTTGTCTATGAATATTTTATATTAAAAAACTAACAGTTTGTAATAAAAGGGTTATTACTATAATAATTGCATAATTCAAGGAGTGTTACTATGTAAGTTGAAAATTCAGTGAGTAAAGTGATATAATGAGTATAATTAAAGACTATTACTATATTTAATCATTTTTCTTTTAATTTCAAGAAGATGCTTATACTTGTGATATTAGGAGTTGTCTCACATAAATTCTTAATCCCATTGGTATTTTTTTTAGGCGTTGGATAATTAATTTAATATCTACCATAATTTGAGTAATTATAAAAAAATAATAAAAATAAATATTCATTATTTAATAATTTTCTTTCTCCATCTTTTACCATGAAAAGACATGTGGAATGAATTTTTATTGGGTAAAAATAATATTTATGGATAGGTTAAAAAAAATTACTTACTTAATTAGTGCCCATATATGCAGATTAATGTGTTGATGTACGAGCTATTGATTTATGAGACAAAATTTTGTGGGGTTGATGTTATTTGTTTGTTGTTGTTGTTGTGTACGCTTATTTATATATATATATATATATATATATATATATATATATTAATTGAATAAATACATTTTCCCTAATGAATCAGTCCTATTCATGATTTGGGCAACATATGTCATATTTGTTCAATACTATGTTGGTTAAACGTGACCTGTATTGGCCAAAATTGGACGGAACCGGTTTCATTACGGGAACTATATCTGTGGGCGAATAAGAATTGAATAATTAAGTAGTATGGTATTCAGTTGGACTTTTAAGATTGTTATCTATTTAGTTTTATTTATATTGTGTTAGAATTGTCTAGTTTTATATTGACGGTGGGAATTAATTAATTTAAAAAATATTTTATTTTATCCTTAGTTTTATTTACATTGTGTTAGAATTGTCTAGTTTTATATTGACGGTGGGAATTAATTAATTTAAAAAATATTTTATTTTATCCATATGACTGTTTATGAAAATAAGATCTATAAAAGAAATATAGATGACTTGAAGAATTGAGTTGGACTTAATTTTATCGACTATTTTAATTTTTTTTTATTAGTGTATGCTTATTTACTTTATGAACCACAAAAGTCAACCTCATGCTAGTCTATATACAAAGGTTAATATATAAGATGAACTACAAAAAAATACTCTCAAGTTTGAGTATTCTGTAATTTAAATCACGAAGTTTAGATTTTGCAAAATGATACTCTGAGATTAAGAATTTTTGAAAATAATAATACAGTGGACTGATTTTTTGACAAATTTTAATAACTAAAAAATAATAATATACACTGTCAAAACTGAAATAATCCTTTTTATTCTCCTTACTTTTAAGAATATTATTATCTTTTATCAATTTAAGTTATTTAAAAAAGTCAACTCATGGTATTAATTTTCAAAAATTTCTAGTCTCAGGGTATTATTTTGCGGAATCTAAATTTTAGAATTTAAATTACAGAACACCTAAACCTTAAGGTATTTTTTTTTTTGTTTTTTACCCTAATATATTTGAATAAAGACTTAACTTTTCTTTAATACCACTAGTCTATATGATAATGATTTCTTTTAAGAAATCCAGACATATTTTCTATAAATATGTGACCATTTAGAAAGTTAAGACACACCTATTTTGTATTGTCTATTTTATGTGTTAATGAATTTTTGAGTCTCGGGATTTGATTATTTTACTAATTGAAGACAATTTCTATGAACTCTTAAGAGATTTATTTGGATAAGAAGAGTATTATAGATGAACTTTAAGTTTGGAAAATCTATATTAAAGTCTCATTGCTTGTTGTTTAATTTGTTTTACTTAGAAATATTTAAGTAGCTAGTTATATTTTCTTTAGGCCCACGCTAATATATTAATTCATGTAATATTACATGGGTAATGATTAGTTAATATATTATCGCTTAAATAATAGAGACACATCAGCTGTACTAATAGCGAAGAACATTGCACGGAAAAATACAAAGAAGCTCCGAACTTAGGTAAGTATCGTCACACTTATAATGTAAGAAATTATTTGTGTATATGAATATGTGGAATCTTTTGATTTTCTATACATATGTAAATGTTCTTTTGCTTCGCATGAGACATGAATATATGGTACATGTATATTATCTGACTAGTAATGATGGATAGGATGTGGCGAGCCAACACCTTAATATGTGATCTGGTTCATTCGGGAACACTCTGACAGCGATATTGGGGTAGATCTTTGTTGTACACAAAAGAGATTTGTGGGGCTCAAGAACTCTGTATGACTCATGATATATTATCTATTATCTGTTATTTGAGTAAAATAGTATGTAGTTTACGGTCTTGTCAGGCAATACAATACAAAGGGATCTCAATTATACGATTATTTATTCTCTGTTATGTGCACCCTACATCTATATTCTTTACTTATTAAGTTTCTATACTTATATATATTCTTACATTACAAATGATACTATTAATAGCTGAGTTTGGAGAAGGAATGCCGTCTTTTTGACCATGACTTGTGTATAAAGGTATTTTGACCTTGTGGTTTTCCGATAGTACGTTTTGCACGAACTTTAGAGTGTGTACTAAAGAGTGAGAGTTGCTCGTGAATTTGATATCATTTAAACTAGATATTTGGTTAATTATCGAGATTTTTGTGGATTTTATTTGTGTTTTTGTTATTTTGGTTGTAGGTTGGATAATTCTGGTACAATTGTTGGTATTTGGAGCTAAATAACATGATATAAGATGAGTTGGGGAGAGGAGCAAGTGCCTTGGCACTTGTCATTGGTGCTAAAGTGCTTAAAAAGCTCAAAAGGAGAGGAATTTAGAAATGACCTAAACAAGTGGCGCCTTGGCGCTGGTTCGAACAAAGAAAGGAGAATATGGCAGCGGAAGTGGCACTTTGGTGGCACTACACTGTAGGAATAAGACACACAATATTCTTTAGATGTATTTTAACTTTTTTTTGTGGCCACCCAAAGCTTGTAATAGGTTTGTTTTAAGACTTATTTGAGGATGTAGAAAGCCATTAAGAACCCTAAAAAAATAGATAGAGAAAGAGAGTGAAAAATTAAAGAAGGAGTAATTGGCAACTTAGAGACATAACACTATTGATTCAACTTCTAATTTTTCTATTATTCTTTGTTCTTTTCATGTTAAGAATCATGTTTATATTGACTCATGATATATAACATCAACTATACATTCTTATTTTAAAGTTAACAAACATATGATTAAGAACTAATAATCTACTTGAGTGTATAGTAAGATAAATTGAAAGAATCATAAGATATTCAAGATAGATTATGGAAAAGAACTTGAAGACAAAGATCAAGATAATAAAACCTAGACTAGTAAAAGATTATACATTTTGTTCTTGTATTTGAATATTTGTCTACATTTTATATGATTGTAATGGCTCAAATTTCTCATGAAATTGGAATTTTTCAAAGCAAATTTGCCAAAAATATTTATCTCCAATTAAAATAAGAAATTTATTTCTCATAAGCTTTTAAATTGATTTACGAATTTCTATAGTTACTATATTACATATTAAATCAATTTATAAAGCCATATTTAGGAAATAATTGAAAAATCTTGAAATAAAATTGCTCTAAGACAGAATCGGTAGACTGGTGGTAAAAATCGATCAACTGATTCCTTTGTTTTTTTTAACAGCTTTTTAAAATTCGACCGTTACAATCACACTTTCAACGACTAGTGTTTTCGGCAAACCGAAAGTCATTCGGTCAACCAAAAATGACAGATTGTTTGTCAAATAATCTAAAACGGTTAGTTTTCATTCTAGTCTATTTATAAAAGCCTTTTTAATACTTGAAACAACTTTTGAACATTCCTATATTACTTTAAACATATTTTCAAGTTGTTTAAATCATCTTTTGTGAATCAAACTTTTAAGTCTACTTTTTCACAAAAATTAATTGAGCCAAATTAGAGCATATATTGTGTTATCATTTATTCTCTCTAGTATTTCCTTGTTTCAATCCTTTTATTAGTGATATTCTAGTTGAGTGTATTAACAAACAAAATCAAAATTGTATTCGTTAGGTGAGGTTGACACCGGATTTATAAACAATCTGGTTTAGGTGAGATTGATACCGGAGTCAAAATAATCTGAACTAGGCATAATAGAGTCAGATTCATTCCTATTGTAAAGGCGTGAGTATGTCTGAGGAGAATGCACTCGTCATGTAAAAGAAACGGTCAAGTTCATTCTCTTTATCCGATAGTGGATAGCTCGAAGTGGGTTACTAAGAGTTGGGGATATAGACAAACTGTCGTACTTGTTGAGCCTCATAAAAATAATGTTTGCGTTTCTCTATCCCTATCTCTTTAAATTTATTTATCTTAAGTTTGTGCATACTATTTAGCTATTTTTACTTGTTAAATTTATTTTATTATCAAGAAAATTTTGTAAAATTTTTTTTAAAATCTAATTCACCCCCTTGGGTTAGCTAACTTTGGACTTACAGTTTATCATTTATATTCCAATCGTGAACTAATTTTATTTTCTAGGGCTACGATATAATTGGATTATGGTTCGATTTAATTATTCCTGATCGGCTGTGTTACCATAATTTTTGATCGTTTGCAAAGCTACTCCTCTCCACTTCGTTTCTTTCTATTTTACTAGTTTCCATTTTTTTTTTTTGTTTGAGCTTGCTTCAAAAATGACACTCAAGGTCGTAAGCAAAATTAAGTATTTTAAAAAGGTTGTAAAAATGGTATTACTTATTAAAATGTATGTATTTTTGCCCTAATTTTTATCTATTAAATAACACCGGGACCACAAATATGGTCAAAATTAAAACTTTAGATTGTTTTAAAAGACAATTTTACCCTTAAACTCATAAAACATAAACAAAAAATAATAATTATTGAAACTAAAAGGAATTTATATTATTAAAAATAATTAAAATATAAAAAAGATAATGACAAGATAAATTTCCCATTTTGTAATTCTCTTATTTTTTCATTCCCCCACATTTTCAATCATTTAAACTACTTTTACTTTAATAATTCTTTTTTCATTATATTTATGAGTTTAAAAGATAAAATTGTCTTTTTCAACAATCTCAAGTTTGATATTTGCCATATTTGTGGGGCTCATGCTATTTAATAGAAAAATACAAATTAAAGATTTAATTTAATATAAATAAAAGGCATAGAATTTTGAATTTTCTTGCTAAAACACGAAATGTGGTGTTTTTTTTTTCCTATTATTATCATGTAAAAAGAACACTTATTATAGAATACTCTTTATTCAATCTATGGTTACACTGATCAATTTACCCCTTCTAATAATGGAGCTTAACAACTATATCTAGAAGGAATTTTCTAGGGCTTATAATAAAATACTGGATTTTGTGCTAATTTTAAGTAAATATCTATTTTTAAATATAATATAGCAAAATGATCGATATGTTAATAAATATATTAAGATAAATAAGATTTATTCTATACAAAATTAAATAAATGTCTATTTTTAAATATATTATAGTAAAATGACCGACATGTTAATAAATATATTGAGATAAATTTAGCCTATACAAAATATATATACTCAGCACATGAACCGAAACTAGTATACAAGTAGCTATATCAAGTGTAAAAATAGATATTTAAGTAAAAAAAAAGAAAAAAAAAAGAATATTTATTAAAGTGAAGTGTGAAAAAAAGGACATCCGCTCTGATTTCTCATAAATAAAGGGGAGTTACTATTAGGTGTTACGAAACAAAACTTTTTGAGTTAAAAGGAAAAGGCTTAGGATCAAAATAGTGAAGAGGTAAAACATAAGGAACCAACTATATATATTTTTTATTAACAAAAATTGTTAAAAAGGTATATGCATATTTCTCCGATGAATACGTGCAAATAAATGCTAAAATACTATTTTACACAAAAAATATGGTGAAAACTAATGGTTTGGAATATTCATTATTGAAAAGTTTTTTGTTTTCATTCTTGACTAAAAATTCCTTAATGTTAGATAAACAACATGTTTGTGTGCGTTCGTAATTTATAACACAAATTTCCTATACTCAATACAAGAAAGTGTAAACATCAACAAAATGAGGTCACAAATTAAAAACATGAAAATAAGGATGATATTATATGATATCCACATGAAATAAATAAATGTTGTTATATTAGCAGAGAAGAAGTGACAAGTTTCATATCTCATTTCAACTGAAGAAACATGGTACTCTTTTTTAATAATAACTTATGGACATACATATCACCATGCTACTTCACTAGAACCAATTGAAGTTTCAAGATCACCTTCACGAGCAGCCCTCTTTATGAAGTCGAAGTGCACACTCCAAGTTTTGCAACACCTCTCCCATTGAGGGCCTATTAACACCAAATTCCGCCAAACATCTCTCCGCAATCTCTCCAAATTTCATAAGAGAATCAGTACTAATGCTCCCTTCTAGGGAAGGATCTATGATTTGCTCCAAATTATCAATCTTCTGCCATTTCATTGCCCATCCAGCTAAGCCGATTTTCTCCGTCGGTAGGCTCGAATCTACGGCGGCTCTTCCGCAGATGACTTCAAACAAAACAACCCCAAATGAGTAGACATCTGACTTCACCGTTAGTCGTCGCTTCCTAAAATATTCAGGATCGAAGTATCCGAAACTTCCTTTCACACCCGTACTCACATAATCGGCTTGACTAGTGTCCGGCACTGTCTTTGAAAGCCCGAAATCCGCAACTTTCGCTTTGAGGTTCTCGTCCAACAAAATGTTTGCGGTCTTGACATCACGGTGGATGATCGCTTTCGAAAAGCCAGTATGAAGATAATGCAATCCTCTTGCTACACCAATGCATATCTCAAGTCTTTGCTTCCAGCTTAAGATTGGAAGACAGGAACCATATAGATGACTTCTCAAGGTTCCATTCTCCACGTACTCATAGACCAGTATCATCTCACCCTGTTCATCACAGTAGCCAATCATCGAAACTAGATGCTGGTGGCGAAATTGAGACAGCATCTTAATTTCATTCTTGAACTCGTTGAGTCCTTGTTGGGACAAGGAAGTTTTTCTCTTAATGGCCACTTTTGTGCCATCTTTCAAAAATCCCTTGTACACCTTCCCGAAACCGCCAACACCGATAACCCAACTCTCTTCAAAATTGTTTGTAGCCTCTTGAATTGCCACAAAAGGAATACGATCCCCCCTGAAGTCTAAATCAACGATACTCTTACTAGCTCGTTTTCCCTTGAAGCTTTTACTTCCTGTGCTCGAAATGCCTCGGTTGACAAACAAAGGAAGACTTCTCTTGTTTTTGCATGTTGTTAAAGATAGAACTAAAGCTAGTCCTATCAGGATGAATGCCCCAATGCTTGCACTTGTTATTATTAACACTCTGTATTTCTTCTTCGGGTTTGAGATGTCTGAAGAAATGCCCATAGCAGAGGATGTTGCACTTAGGCTGCCAATAGAATTATTAAGTTTCATGATCTCCAAACCATTTAGAATGGCATCGTGGTCTACGGAAGGTAGAGTAGAAGGTCCAATACTCACATGAAGCTTGTCGCTGGTAGTAGACATTGTAACATAGTCCATATATAATGCTGATCTAAGGGAGTTAAATGACAAAGCACTGAGGTCAAGATTCCAGGAGTCCAAGTATACATTAAAGTAGAGACTGTTGAGTTGTTTACTTACTATATCACAGAAGTGGAATCGAACAAGGTATCGAAATCCTTTATCCACATCGAATCCCCAAGTTATGTTGCATTCGCTACCGTAGTCTTCGTTGATTGCAGTGGCGGTACTGTAGACTTCATGCGGAGCAATATAAGGGGTTACTCGATTTCTTCTCTTGTACTTGACATCTTCAATACTGACTGCGACATTTTCTCCGGCATTCTTGTTGACTAAAAAGTTTTGGTCGGGAAACCAAGTTCGCCAAAGGGTGTCATTCTCAGAGGACAACATCGGTCCGCCCATGTTCACCCTTGCAACTGTCTCCAATGCTTGAGTCGACAATCCTTGGAAATTTTCAAGTGTGTCAACAGTTCGCGCATCGTCGGTTATGAGCTCATCCGGTACTGAAACAACTTCGATGGCATTCAAGAACGCAAACGAATTCGCCGACGGGGTGAAGGTGATGACAAGCCTATCTGAGGTCACATCAACAGAAAATTCTTTGACAGAAGCGGTATTACTAGCAGTAAAGTGACTAAGGAGGACACAATTTTTGGTGGAGACAGAGAAGTTGGCGGTGCTCATATCGTAATTTTTATGGACAAATGGGAAGAAATAAAGGCGGATCCAGTGTCTACCATGTTGGCGGATTGAAAAAGTGTACTTGGAGATCTTGGTGAAGATTCTTGCTGTTTGATACAGCGGAGAATTGATACCATCAACAGAGGAAATGATTGATTTGGAGATATTGGTACTAGCAAAAACTTCTTGAGAGGTTGAAAGAATCTTCAAATCTATAATATCTGATATGAAGGTACGCTTACCAATTGAGGTGTTTGTAGGTGATCCACAATCAATGAGATAATTGTCCATGGGATCAAACCGGCCACAAGAAAATGTTGGCCAATTGAAGATGAATAAAACCCAAATGAATAGTTCAGTCCGATCTTTATAACTCATGATCATCAGAAATAAATCTGCAATTTTATTTTAGTAGAAATGAGAAAAGAATAATTAACTTAATGATCGGTTGGTAATTGGAACACAAAAGAGTCTATTTGGGTTCATGCCTATTGTTGATGGAGGTTTTATCAACAATAAATTTATAAATAATTAAGAGATGTGGCTTGTGTAAATTGAGGTAAATAATCAAAACAAATAAGGAGAGAGAGATTTATAGTGGTTCAGCCCCGAAAAAGATGAGCCTACGTCCACTGTTTTCTCACTATAATGATGAATATTCAAGGTTACAATACTCAAAAGCTATTGAAGAATGCTAAAGAGTTTAGACCACCCAAAGTTTGGAATACCCTAGGCGTGTATTTGCTCTGACTTCTATTCTCTATGACTTGTTTCTGCCCAGAATTGGTTGATGATCCTTTCGGAACACAGAGTCTCCCTTTATATAGATGGTAGTGACCCTATCCCCCTAGGTTCCTTATGTCTCTAGGATCCTTAATTGAATAAATGGGTAACTATACAATTGGGTAATTATCCAATTAAGTAATTGGATAATTATTCAAAACGAATAACTGGATAATTACAAATAATACAATTAGATAACTACTCGAAAAGGATAACTTAGTTAATCGCAAATAGGAGTCTTCAGTTTCCCTTTCCTTGTAGGTTTCCTCTACTGCATTTACCTAGTTCCCTCTTCTTGTAGGTTTCCTTTATAGTGTTTTCGTGTTTCCCCTTTCCTATAGGTTCCCTGTTTATTAAGGAAAACTATACGGAGAAGGTCGCACAAAAACCTGCAGAGGAGGTCGCATGTAAACATCACAGAGGAGGTCGCATATATTCTATATGCGGAANTATATTCTATACGCGAAAGGTCGCACATATCCTTCACAGATGAGGTCGCATATACATCATATGCAACCTTAGGATTTTAGACCGTACAACACCTATTGTGATGAATGTGAAGCACACCAAAAAGTAAAACTAGCAAACTTAATATATTGTTAATATTTTTACTTGGGATAAAATTTGCTCAGAAACTTAAAGCAAAAAGATGTTTAATAATTCAATATATGGTAAAAATTTTATTATTGATTAAACGTGTTGATTTAATAATCAAAGGGGATTTTATTTGCACTCCTGTCAGATATAAAGGCATCCTTTTTTTGGGGGGCTCAAATTTGCAATCACTTATTTAGTGCCAAATTTTAACTTTTTTAGTACATTTTGGAAAAAAGAAATAATGTGCTTTCAAAATTATTCTTAGAGTATTTCCAAAAAAAAAATTTATTCTTTGAGTCTTTTTTTGTTTTTCAACTTTTTGGTTCTTTTTTTTTTATTTGGAAAATTAACATCCCTATAACGATTATTTTAATGTCCATTTTGAACGTATCGAAAAATCCAAATTATCACATTTTTCCCTTTCTATGGTCTTAAAAACCTATATCCCCTGAGATTTATTTAATTTTTCTCTTTCTCTCAATCATCTACGTGCTCGAGTTTGTTAAGAAAAACAATTAAGTTCTCAACGCTTAGTCCGATTTTGATCCAATATATTTAAATGTTATGGCCATGCTTTTAAATAGTTCATTACTCAATTCATATGCTCTTTTTTTTTAAAGGCAATTCATATGTTCTAAACTAAATTGCGCCTTAAAAAATCAGTTTTCGATTCTTATTTTGCGAATTTTAAACAACAACCGTGATAATGGTCCTATATTTTCTACCCCTTTCGACTATTTTCGTGAAAAGCTAGCTTTACAGAACAAGTGGTGTTTTTTGAAAATTTGGAAAATAAAAAAAAGTAATATTTTTAGAACTGCCCGATGCTTTTCCACGCGTGTTCAATCATTTTTGAAACGTGGCGAAATAAGTTTTAAAAAAGGCTGAAAGGTATCAAAATTGTCAACATATTTCGAAAAATATCACCTGTTCAGACATTTTAAAAAGATAACACTTCTTTTTAAAAACTGGCTTTTTGTCTAAAGTGCTCAAAAAGCTTTGAAAATATATATAGTCCAAAATATTCAACAATTGTTGCAGTTCTTCATTAAAATTTGCAAAAAATAAATCTAAAATTGATCTTTAAGACGTAAAGAACGTAGCTAAGAACATGTCGAAAGCCATAAACTATTTAAAGCGTACCTGTTGACGGAGGTTTTGTCAACAATAAATTTAGAAAAATTGCAAGATGTGGCTTGTGTGTGAAAAAGGTTAATTAACTAAAACAAATAAAGAGACAAGAATTTTACAGTTATTCAGCCCCAAAAAAGATGAGCCTACGTCCACTGTTTTTTACTATTTTCTGGAGAATTACAAGAACTCAAAATTACAATGTGTTGTCTCAAAAATTCCTCAGCCTCCCAAGATCAGAAAAAGTCCAAAAAGATCCCTCACTGAAATATTGAACTCCCTTTATATAGATGAGGATAGCTCAATGTTTTCCAATTGTGAGGATGGGTAACTGTTTGACGAAGCGTAGACTAGTCTCCTTTTCATTCTGGTCGCACTTAACTCGTTCGGAGGAGGTCGCTTTAAACTTGTTTGGAGGAGGTCGCACGTAACTCTTTCGGAAGAGGTCGCACTAACTTATGCGGTGGAGATCGCATGTAACTCTTTCGGAAGAGATCGCACTTAATCTTACTCATGCGACCTAATATAGGATTTTAGACCGCACAAAAATTGCCTCACAACTCCATTAGTTCTTTAGAACAAAATGGAGCTTCCTTTTAATGTAAGTGCGAGCTTAAAAAATGCGACGTCATGATCTAGACTTGAGACCCTTGAAGAGTCGAAGAGTCACCAGATCTCAAATCTTACATTTTTCAAGATCACTCGCACCTTTTTCTGACAGATGAAAACACGTGTCGCCTTTTCTAAGAAGAATAGCAAAACTCGAGGAGACTTAATAATAGCGATGATGCCAGTTGTCGTCTTAAATCGAATCGTTTCAAATTTTGAAAAGATACAGATTTAATTTCAGAAAAAATCAAATCCCACGTGAACTTCAGCCTTTGGATCTGAAAATTAAATACCTTGATCTATGGCTATGATTTGACGACGCTCGAGATATATATATCAAACTGATCCGCCTCCTCTTCAAAAAAAACCTATCGTCTGCTATTTCTCTCTAAACCGGAAGTATTCACAGAGAAATTCTTCCGGTGCCATTCTATTTCCTAGCTCGCACAACTTTGTCATCTTCTCCGACGAAGTTATCATCACAATTCTTCGAACGTCATCTTGGTCCTTCTGTCTTCGAAGAAAGGTTAGTATATATCCTCTCTCTTGTTCTTCGATTTTTCCAAAACTCTTATTTACAGATCCTAGAATAGAAAATAGGAACAAACCGTAGAACCTAAATACCAGAGGCTAAATATTCTGAACATAAACCTATTCTGTACTCGGATGGACTATAAAATAGAAATTTTTAGATTCCCTTCGTTGGTCTATAGATTCTTCGTTTAGATGACTGACAGAGATGAACTTGTGAAAGAGTTTTTATTTTCTTTTTAACGAACTGCTCGAACAAATTTTTTTATGAATCCGTAGATCAATTAGAAAAAATCCGATGAGTAGCTTGTTGATGCAATCCTAGGATGAGACCCTAAAACTGCTCGCATATAGCTAAGATCCCTGATGCTCACATAGGACTAAATCTATTACCATTTCTTTTCAGATGTCTAGTAGTGAGGATTTTAGGGAAGGGAATGCATTCTTAGGAGAATCTTCTAATACCAGTATTAGCTCAATAAACCTCGAAGATTATCTTGAGCCAGAACCAGAAGTTGGGATAACCAGGGTCAGACAAAGTAGTCTTCACATAGGCGACCTACCTCAAGACTAATGGCCCTGGCATATCAGAGATGCCCCTGCATTCGCAACGGGTTACTAATATGTAGAGGGAGACTAGTCATGTACTAATATAAGGACGAGCTGTACCACGAATAGGCTCAGCAAGATCATATGTAACTACAAGATCGCCATCCCTCTTCGCCTTCCTATGGAGTTTAATCGACCACATACACTATCTCGCGGAATTGCATCATTCTCTGAAGTAGTTCTCAAATGCGGGGTCCATCTTCTACTTCATTTTTACATAAAATCCATCGTCGAATATTATAGAGTCGTTCCTTTTCAACTAACCCCAAACACTTATAGATACATGGTAGGTTTGTATATACTATACCATAAATTAGGCTTAGAAACCCCCACACTTGAAGAGTTCGCTTCGTTTTACCAAGTAAAATCAAACCCGTCAGATTTTGGCTTCTTTTATGCGAGCAAGTGGTCGAACTAGGCAATAAAAACAATCTACAGGGTTTGCAACAACATGAGAAAATGGAAAAATCTATTTTTCCACTTTGACTATACAGATAACGGCTTCTTTCAGAATCCTAGTAGGTAGCTTTTCAATTTATCGCTTTTTCTGTATTATCATATTTATTCTGATCACACTCGTATGTCATCACAGACAACAGGGAATGACCCGGACTTTCTAGGGAATAGCTCGTAAGGGTGTACAGAATTAATGACCTTCCGATTGAGGAATTTGATTGGAAGAAGCTTGGGACTTTCAAGAACTTGGTCGCTTACGGTTTGCTTCCAAAGGGAGCCGCATTCCTTGACCCCACCGTCCATTCGTTCAGACCTTCGAGCTCGAAGAAAAAGAAGCCGAGGAAGCAGACGGAAAAGAGTGCCTCGTCTTCCAAACCTAGGAAACGAAAAGCACCTGCCACCCCTTCAACTTCGGAACTATATTCTCCAGAAATAGCATCACCACCAGCTCCTCAACAGTAAGAAGGTAATTATTTATATATACATATTTTTATCATCATCGTATTATGTAACCTCGTTTGCTGATATATCTGTACAGAGATAGTTATTGGTAGCGGACTGTGAGCACCACCTTCTACTCTGGGGTCCATGGCAAAGTCCAAGATGCTAGAAAGCACACCTCCATCGTCATCGAAAGGGAAAGAGAAGGTCGACACTTCCACAAAATGAAAAGTCACCTTCGAGGACATCCTGGCAAGCTCACCTCCTCCACAGCCTCAAACCATGAGCCATCCCGAACCATCCAAGGAGACTGCCACCTCTTCGAAACCAAACCTGGTAGATAAGGATGAGGAGCTCTTCACACTCCTTAATCAATTACCGGAGAAGACTGGTATGAGTGCAACCTTCATTGATCGCTTCACTTCTGAAGAGGGCTAGGAGAGGATGAAGCGACGATCTGCCAAGGTTGCCTTTAGTTTTGCGATGAGAATGTTGGCAAATGTAAGTTATCTTCTTCTTTTTTTAATGCATTCTTCTGGTATTGATGTATTATATTTTCAGACTACTGTAGCTGCTGTCCTGATACATGAACCAGTCCTCGAGTGTTTGAAGAAGGCCGAAAAAGTCGACGAGATAACTTAAGCATTCGAGGACTCGGAGAAAGCTCGCGAGGAGGAGAAAAAAGCATTCGATTTAGAGAGGCAGCAGCTGCTCGAAGGTCTGGCCAGAGAGATGTCCGAAAAGGAGAAGCTCGAGGAAAAAATTAAAGATCTTGAAAAGACTATCTCTGAGCATCCAGATCGCATGAAGGAGGCGGCAACAGAGGCGGCTCACAAGGCTGTTGAAGAGTTCAAGACTACTGAAGTCAAAGAGCTCAAAGATAAAGCCAATGATATCGCCTCGTCGACCATCATATACAACATCTTCTGCGAGCATCTAGACTTCGACTTTTTCATCCTCGGCGAAGACGTGGTCGAGCTTGTCTATAGTTAGAGGGAAAATGAAACTACCAAGACTGGAGATGGTGGGGCGAGCTCGTCTACACAATAATCATCTTATCTTCTTTATTTTTACTTCAGAATAATATGGGCTTGGTCCCCTCTTATTTGTATTTCTTTGCTTGCATATAGGTGCGAGCTTTTATCAATGAATGAATACTTTCCTTATTAGACGTTTATTCCTGTAAAATAATCAACACACTAAGTCGTAATATAGAAGATAATTAATTTAACCAAGTAGTCAATCACTAAGTGACTGATCGGTATGCTATTGTGATTTGAATCCAACACACTTAAAATGGTTGTGTTAAGATAGGTTAGATCACTTAAGAAAATAGCAAGTATGAGTGATGCGAACTCAATACTGTTTTTCAAAAGTTCCACGGCAAAATGTAAATATAGCAATATATCACATCGAACAATGAACGTTTTGCTTAGTTACTTTGTTGTTCGAGGAGGGAAATTACATAATACGACATGTTAAGGCATGAAGCGAGGAGAAAATCCTAAGACTTTAAAGAATTTTAGATATTTCGACGATCTAAAATTCTGACCCCTCTAAATAGACGTTTTGCATAGTTCTTTAGGAAGCAAGTAGGAGATAATATTCTGATCCCACTGCCCCTCAAGTCTTATGGTATTCGAAGACTGCTATAAAACTATAAAAGGTACCAAATCGAATGATCGATGAGGAGACACCCTTATTGATGATGACGAATGACGATCAACGAATGACGATTAACGAATGACGATCAACGAATGACGATCAACGAATGACGAACAACGAATGACGATCAACGAATGACGATTAACAAATGATGAATAACGAATGACGATCAACGAATAACAATCAACGAATGACAAACAACGAATGACGATCAACCAATGACGAATGAGTAGATATCTTTATTGATGAATGACGAAAATATGAAGATATACATGAAAATTCACTGATATAAGCGACAAAGTTATCCTACATTCTAGGCATGCTCGATCTTTTGTCCGCCAGTGCGAGCTAACTTATATGTCCCAGGTCAATTATGGTGGTAATAACATACGGTCATTCCCAAGAGGGTTTCGAAGAATAAGGTCTTGCCAAAGAACAAGGTCACCAACTTCAAATCCTCTTCGTATGAGTTTAGGGTTATAATATGGAGCAATGCGCTGTTGATATGATGTGATCCGAAGCTGAGACTGCTCGCGCCTTTCTTCTAAGGGATCAAGCTCAATCCTCATAGGTAAATTGCCGTATCTATATTGAGGTAGTGCCATGTGAAGATATCTAAGTTAGATTTCAGAAAAGTGACCAATAAAGCTCACACAGGTTCTTGAAGCCTCGCTCCAATCTTTAAAATCTTGGAGGACCCATCAAATAGCAAATCCTCCAAGTCTTCAATGGGTCCAGTTTTGACTTCTCCATCGATTTCTCGAGGGTCGAGATCTTCGCTTGTCGTTTCAATTGACGTTTTGCCTGACGCTTCGACTGATGCTTCACTTTATAGTTGGACTATCATTGTGCGAGGTGTCACATCCTTTGCTGCGAGCTTTAAAGGGTTGTTGTAACAAGTCCGCGCATCATATTAGTTTCCTCGCACTTCGCCTACTCCTTGTTGAGTCGGGAATTTCATAGCGAGATGATAGATCGATGTTACTACCCGAAGATCCCTCAATATTGGTCTTCCCAGTACAGCATTAAATGCAGAAGGGCAATCTACAATCAAAAACTGGGTCATTACTGTTGAAACCCTAGGGTAGGTTCCAATGTTGATTATTAACTCAATCATGCCCATAAGCATTATGCTGTTACCAGTAAATCCGTAGAGTGGGGTGACATCGAGCTTCAAGTCGCTTTCATTCAACCCCATCTTTTTGAAGGCGTCGTAATACAGGATGTCAACAACACTTCCGTTATCGACCAATACTCGCCATAATTGCGTGCTTCCACAATTGATCTTTATGACCAATGCATCATTATATGGATAATGGACCTCCCTCACGTCTTGGTCTGTGAAGTTAATATCCATATCCGGTACTCGCTGAAGCTTTCGTGGTCGCTGTTCGAGGTACATGAAGTTGGTCAACGGCTGCTGTTGAGCTTCTCGTGCATACCTATCCTGCGATCTCTTGGAATCTCTGCCAACATATGGTCCTCCGAAAATAGTTCGCACCTCGCTGTGAATTTCTGGAGATTGCTGTCAGTTTTCTTTTCGCCTTTCATTATTCTGTTTAGAGTACTGCCGCAGCCGCCATTCTTTAATCAATCTTTCGATCTCATCTTTCAGAGCAAAACAGTTATTGGTATCGTGTCCAATATCATTATAATACCGACAAAATTTGTTGAGGTCGCGCCTCGCTCTATCTCTTTTCACCGATTCTG
Source organism: Parasponia andersonii (assembly GCA_002914805.1). Classification (NCBI taxonomy): domain Eukaryota; kingdom Viridiplantae; phylum Streptophyta; class Magnoliopsida; order Rosales; family Cannabaceae; genus Trema; species Trema andersonii. Next base: position 516,527 of record JXTB01000030.1, read on the forward strand.
GTTGACGATAGCGCTCCGGTTGGTTTGTGACCGCATAGATATGATCTATGGGTGTGTTCAATTTGGTATAATTATTGAACCTCATAGGAGTTCTTGAAATCTCCTATTTTTTCTTTTTGGGCCGCTTCTCAGTCGATTGTTCATTACTTCTTTTGTTCGACCTATTATTATTGTTGTTGTTTGTATTCGCATCTTTGGCAGCATCCTTTCCTCCTCCCTTTGTCGCCTTATGAAGGTTTTCGCGTGAAGATTCCACTCTTAGATGTCGACCAACTCTTCGATAGAAGTCTTCAAGTGTTCTGCATTCTCGCTCAAGTAAATCTTCCCAAAGTTTAGTTTTTGGTTGCACCCCAGCCATCATTAGAGTTAAAACTCCTCCTTCAGGTAGGTTGTTGACCTTTGCCAATTCTGAGGTAAAGCGATTTAGGTAAGATCGTAGAGTTTCCTCCGGACCTTGCCGAATAACAGACAGACTGACCAGTGGAACAGTGAAATTCTTCGCAGCCTAGAATTGCCTCAAGAACGCAGTCTGGAGTTGTTGCCAGGATGAGATTGAGCCAGACTTGAGTCCTCGAAACCACTTCTTTGCTGCTTCCGTGAGAGTTACAGCAAAACACCTGCAACGTGTGAGATCATCAATACGATGAAATTCCATCAGGTCGCTGAAGTGATCCATATGGTCCTGCGGATCAGTTTTTCCATCAAAAGTGTTAATGGTGGGAAGTTTAAATCCAGCAGGTAAGGCGGCAGCTCAGACCTCCTCGCTGAATGGTGATTGACGATACCTATCAACGAGCTCATCGTCCCAACCAGTAAGTGCATCTAAAGCAATCCTCAGATTATGAATATCGACGTTCAGAAGGAGAACATTCTCTCTTACTGGTGATAGGAGTGGCCTTTGATCGTTGTCACGATATAGGGCGAGTTAGTTTGGTAGGGTGTACTGTGACCTTAGGGATTCTGATGAAACAGTGCGACAAGATCGGCTCTGGTCATTGTGATGCGATGTAGATCACTCCTGACTATGTCGCTGATCCAGATGTTGTCTCAGGTCTGTAGGATTCTGTCGAGATTCCCTATTGATCCTTTCAAAGACACTTTTCGATTGACGTTTTTGCTCGTGTTCAAGATAATCATGATTGATGGTTGTTCTTTGGGAAGATTGTCCACGATCACGATCAGTACTCGAACTTTCCGTACCAGATACCAGAGGCAAGTCTATGATCTTGCCTTTTTCCTTGGAGAAGCAATCTCCTTGACGCTCCTGCCGGGTTTTAGGTTGGTCGCAGTTCTCTGTCTCTAGAATCTGAATTCCTCTCTCAGATTGTTGAGCACGACATTCTCTGGGACGTTCGTGCTGTGGTGGAGTTAGCATCTGTCCTTCAGTAAGTCGCTGTAGAGAGTCATTATTCTGACTTGTAATTTGCTGAAGGTTCACCAGTGCTTCCTCCATGCGATCCTATCTCTGGACAATATTTTCCGGTGCGGTTATAGCAGGCTGATCCTGAGCAGGATCTGCCTGTGCAGCAGCGGTACTTTAGGGATGATTTTGGCTAGTTCTGGTGTCTCTGGTAGTATTTATGGTGTTTGCTATTGTTGAAAGAAACGGAATGGACAAAATTTTCTGCCGGAATATCTCTCCTTCGAGCGCCAATTGTTGACGGAGGTTTTGTCAACAATAAATTTAAGAAAATTGCAAGATATGACTTGTGTGTGAAAAAGGTTAATTAACTAAAGCAAATAAAGAGACAAGAATTTTATAGTGATTCAGCCCCAAAAAAGATGAGCATACGTCCACTGTTTTTTACTATTTTCTGGAGAATTAAAAGAACTCAAAATTACTTGTGTTGTCTCAAAAATTCCTCAGCCTCCCAAGATCAGAAAAAGTCCAAGAAAATCCCTCACTGAATCATTGAACTCCCTTTGTATAGATGAGGATAGCTCAATGTTTCCCAACTGTGAGAATGGGTAACTGTTTGACGAAGCGTAGACTAGTCTCATTTTCATTCTGGTCGCACTTAACTCGTTCGGAGGAGATCGCTTTAAATTTGTTCGGAGGAGGTTGCACGTAACTCTTTCGGAAGAGGTCACACTAACTTATGCGGTGGAGGTCGCATGTAACTCTTTCGGAAGAGATCGCACTTAATCTTACTCATGCGACCTGACATAGGATTTTAGACCGCACAATAGTACCCATAACATTTAAAACAAATAAATGGGTTACTCATATTTATATATGGATCAAAAATATCATTTTCTTAACAAATCTTGAGCGCGTTGTTGATTGAGACAAATAGAAAGTAATCTTATGAGATAGTTCTTTAAGATGATAAAGAGAGAAAATATGATATGCAGTTTAGGTTTGAGAAATATGGTCCAAATGTTTATGGGTAGTTTGTCAAAAACTTAGATTTGATAAGTTTATTAGCATCAGCGTACGTGTACAATTATGGGTATGGGTTCGAGTCACTTATTGGATATGGGTTCGAGTTCTTACATTTGGCAGTCTCCCCTTTTAAATTGTTAAAGTTTCATACTGCTGCTGCATGTGATTTATCGGTTCTCTCGGATTAATAACGTAATATTCTAAAGTTCTACCCAAAATAAAAAAAAAAACGTAATATTCTAAAGAGCTTAACAGTACTTCTAAAGAAAGACAATCAATATTTATATACCAACAGATATTTAGCTGCTATGAACTTAATAGTAACCTAAATATTGAGATGGCTTAAAATATATGTTTTATGGAAAATTAAACAATAATGAATGGCACTATGAATTAACTGCTAAAAACAATGAACGTATTCGCCACTGTACATCAATTAGGAAATTATTAAACAAACAAAAAACAAACGAATCAAATAATAAGATGGAAATCAATTAACATAGGACAACGAAGGGTAATAGCAAAAACCTTGTTTAATTATGAGAAAGGCCGAGTCGAATGAACACCTTTCTTTTGGTAGGACTGAAACCAAAGTCGATGAATCCCGTTTGACAAAGCGGAGAGAACAGGTATTTATGAAGATAACTGAGATAGCAGATAGATCACAACACTTTCAAAAAACAAAAAAAAAAAAAAAAAAAATGGTCGTAGTAGTAGTAGTACCTTGTTGCCGGTATAGTCGTAGTAGCACTTTTGGTTGTGAGAATTTAAGCCGATGGAAAAGGGAGAATGGAAGTTGCGTAACTTGCGTTTGTCTTATTGGAAGACCTCTCTGAATCGGAGGCCCCTATGTTTTGGGAATCTTGTACATTTATTGACTTGGCCGATTACAATATTGATTGGTCAAGGTCAAGGGTAATCGAGTACATTTTATCCTCAAAATGCTATTTAAATTGTTGTCCACCCAAGATAATTATAATAAATTATTTAAATGGTAAAATGGGTCAACTCGAAGGCTTTTAACCGTCCCTTAATATGTTAATTTTAACTTCTATCATTTATATCTTTACCGGGCGTATCTTTTCTCTTTTTTTTTTTTTTTTTTTTTTTTAATTTTCTTTCTTTTTCTTTTCCTAATTAGTGTACGTCTATTCCCTATAGTTAATAGCGTTGATCATTATTTCTTAACAAATATCGACCAGCTTTTTTGTTTTCTTTTCTTAAGAAGAAGAGAACACTAGCTAGTGAGTAAATTCTACTTTTATATTCCTTTATTTTCGGGATTTTTTTTTTTTAAATGTTCTTTTTTCTTTTTGTACGCTTAGTACAATTAACCTTTGGCATTTGCATTTTACGTTTTCTTTAGAAAAAATAAATTATTTATCTTCTTTATTTTGAGTTACTAATTAATAGATTAACTTCAGGATTTTTTTTTATTTATACGACTTTGAAGCAGTTGTTTGAATTCGGTTTACGCAGTTTAAATATAAAGACAAAATAGAGACAAATGAAATAGAAACTTCTTTCATAATGCATTTGAATAATTCATAAAAGAAGAAGAATAAATTTAAAAGTTAGATAACAACCAATTTTTTAAAACTAAAATGTCGTGTTTTTGGTATCATAACTACTCAACACTTCGCTTTTACTTTGAAATTTTTCTTCAATATATCCAATAGCTTTAGTTTTTATAGATATGAGTGGGCCTGCAATAAAATAAAATAAAATAAACAGGTTTAAAAATATTATATATCACATCACAAATTTTCGAAATGAAATACAATCAAATCGGTTACATGCCGCATTAGATCAAGCATGCTTGGTTGATTAATTTGATCTCTAGCAAATACATCTTGGAACTACAATAAAGAAATGAAAATATAACTTCAACAAAATATAGCAGTTAAATATGTAAAGACTATAATCTTATAAAAAATAATTATACTTGATTGAATGGCAGTGGCAATGATGGCATCTGCAATAGTGAACTTGACAAATTTTGTTAAGCAAAAGAAACTTCCTCATTGAATTTTACATGTATACTATTAGATGACACCTAAAAATAGAAACAACGTGCATATATAATTTATAAAACAATATGGAGCAATGTTATAACTCAACAATAACATTTGTTTAATAATATGAAATCAATTAAAGAGTTATAAGCTGCTAATGCAAAAAATGTCATCGATCACCAATATATAATGTTATTATTTGAATAGAAATCAACGTAAAGAAAGTACTTGAATAGTTTCAAGTGAAGTTGAGAACAAATGTTAACTTGGAGCTTCCAAACTTGCAATATTACATGTACTCTTGGTATAATTTGATAAATTATATTGTAGATCCATCAAATATATATATATATATGGTTGCCAATTCAATATGTATTTTTTTTTTACCTATGGGTATGTGTTTTTTTTTTAGCCTTTGGATTACCATTAGATGGTGATCTAATGGCTATAATAAAGTGCATGAAAAGGCGTACATCATTAATGTTCTTTCTCTTTCTTACTTTTTACAATAAAAAAATATGCATGTTAAATTTTTATTAGCCAAATTGATACCTATGCATAGGTAAAAAAAAAAAAACCTACTGGATTGGTGCCCTATATATATATACGTACTGTGTTGTAAAATTTGAAATACATCAAAAAAAATTAAATTCTTAATATTCTCGTCAAATAAGGTATGAAATATACCTCTTTCAATGAAAAATTTTCATGAACAGTCTTCTTCTTCTTGCTAGACTTCTCAAGAGAACCTTAAGCCTAGTAAATTTTCCATGAAGTTTTTCTTTAGTTTTAACCCACTTAATATTGTTTTCACCTTTATTGATTTCAACATTTACATCAAAAAGTAGGTATTTCAATTTCTCTTCCTCCTGAATATGCATTCACTTCTCCCAAAATCTTGTTAAAACCATTTAAAGTAACTTCATTTGTTACCGCTTGTTCTACTACCTTTGTCGCTATTTTAGTGTACAATCTACATAACTCTATGTAGCACATTCCATTTTGACCTTATCATCCTTATTTTAAGGCAAAGTCAACAATGGTGGCTCCGTGCATCAAAATTATGGGCGGTTCCCATGATATAAAAGAAAACAACAATTATTTTCTCTCCTTTGTTGGCTCATCTATTTAGCTGAGTTTTATTGACAAAAATGAAAAAAAAAAAGGTGGTCATTAATTGTAGCTACCAACTGAATATAGAAGAAAGGATTTGACTCTATAAATAGAGTATCTCTCATTTATCAATATAATCCCAACAAAAAGAGAAAATAATCTCAATAATGAGAGATAAAAAAGAGTTTTAGTTAAGAAGTTCTTTGAGAAAATCTTTTGTGAGAAAATTTTTTGAGAATAATTAGGGTTAGGATTGTGAGTATTTATAAAAATTGTGTAAATTTTTCTCCGCATAGTGAAAGACCTGCAGTGATCTCGTGGTCGTAGCCATATAGGTATACTACGTAAATTGTATGTCTTTTTATTTTACTTTATTTATCACTTTCGTAATTTTGCATGCCTACTAGGAAGGTTATTACCCTAACAACTAGTATCAGAATGCCAGATTGAGCATTATTTATACGTCTGGTACTATTCACTTATACGAAAAGTTAACGGTAAGAAACGATGGTTGGAGAAGACAGATCGAGACTCAGTATCAGCAAATTTAATGGTTTAGATTTCTTATTCTAGAGATTACAGATTAGAGATTATCTATATAGTAAGAAATTACATTAGCCTCTATTAGAGGTAGAACTAGAGAAAATGAAGGATAAAAGTAGAAAGTTCTTGATCGACAGGTGTTAGGTATAATCCAATTAACATTAATAAGGAATATTGCTCACAATGTGGTAGAGGCAAAAACCACAGTCTAGATGATGAGCATCATGTCAGATATATATGAGAAATCGTCAGCAAACAACAAAGTTCATTTGATAAAGAAGTTGTTTAATTTAAAGATGGAAGAATGTGCTTTAATAGAAGCACACATCAATGAGTTCAATACAACCATCTCATAATTAATGTCTGTTGAAATCAATTATGATAATGAGATCCGTGCTCTTATTCTTTTAGCACTTTTACCGAATAGTTGGGACCCTATGAGAGTGGCAATTAGTAATTATATTAGCGAAGAGAAGTTACAGTTCAATGATGTTAGGGATCGAGTTCTCACCGATGAAGTGCGAAAAGTAGATTCCAGTGAAGGAACATCATCGAGATTTGCCTTAAATCTCGAGAATACAGATAGAAACAACGAAAAAAATTCTAATCGAGGTTGCGGCTAGTCTAAATCAAGGATTGGTAGAGAGTCCAGACTAGGAAGAAAACTAGATTGTCGGAACTATAACAAGACTAGCCACTTAAAGAAAAATTGTAGAGCACCAAAAAAGAAAGGCAACTCATACAATGCCAATATTATGACTGAGGAGGTATAAGAGACTTTACTATTATTTGTTGATAGTCTAATTGATTCTTGGGTTTAGACTTAAAGAGCCTTATTTCATATCACTGCACACTGAGAGATTATCGAAAATTATATTTTTGGTAAATTTGGAAAGGTGTATCTGGCTGATGGAGAACTGTTGAAGATTGTTAGTATGGTTGATATTCATTTGAAGATGTCAAACAAATTAGCGTGAAAAATCCAAAAGGTAAGGCATGTACCAGGCTTGATGAGGAAACTTATCTCGATAGGATAACTTGATGATGATGAATACAATATGACCTTTTCTAATGGCTCATGGAAGGTCAGCGATAGAGTTATAGTTATTGGTCAAGGAAACAAAACTATGACTCTTTATATGACTTCCAGTTGCAGAGATATACTAGTAGCTATATATGTTGATGCTAATTCAAGTATATGGTACCATAGACTTGGGCATATGAGCCAGAAGGGAATGAAGGTAATGTTATCAAAAGAAAAGTTATCGGAGCTGAAGTTAGTTGAGCATAGTCTCTTTGAAAGCAATATCTTTGGCAAATGGAAATGGGAAGCTTTTAGAAAGGCAGAAGAGAAATGTGTGTAGCAAAGTTGGAGTTGATTCATACGAATACACAGGGACCATCTCCTATAACATTTTTTGGTGGCTCAAGATACTACGTCACTTTTATTGACGATTCGAGCAGAAATGTATGAGTTTATTTTATAAAAAATAAATCTGATGTCTAAGATATCTTTGAGAAGTGAAGAGCCATGGTGGAAAATAGAATCAATTTAAAAGTAAAGTGCTTATAGTCTAATAATTGAGGAGAATATGAAAATGATTTAAGAGATATTGTGCACTTAATGGGATCAAGATGGAGAAAACTATTCCTGAATAACCATAATTGAATGGTATAGCTGAGAGGAGGAACATGACCCTAAATGAACATGCTAAAGCATGAGGTTACATGCTGAATTGCCGAAAAAATTATGGGATGAAGTAGCTAAAATTGCTGCATTTCTAATCAATAAGAGACCCTTAACACCTCTTGATTTTAAAATACCAGAAGAGGTTTGGAGTAGTAAAGAGATAAAACGTTCTTTCTTGAAAGTTTTCGGTTATTTATCCTATATTCATATCGACCTTGCTAGTCGAAATAAGCTTGATCTAAAATCCAAGAAGTATTATTTTATTGTTTACAACAACGATGAGTTTGGTTATTATTTCTTGGATAACCAAAGTCGAAAGATCATTCGGAGTAAAGATGTTATCTTTAGCGAAGATATGTTGTATAAGAATAGATTAGATACCGAAGTTGATAGTGCATGTCTTGAAGTTAAGAAGACTAGTGAAGTGCCATTAAAAAACATCCCAGTAAATGATCTGAAGAATAGTAACCATGAAGAAGAGATAGTTCTAGAGGCAAATCCATAAACTTCTGTAATTAAACTCAAGAGATCCTTTAGAACCATTCGGCCACCACAAAAATATTCTTCTGCATTGCATTACATTCTATTGACTGATAAAAAAAAGCTGTGCAGAATGATGAGTCAATCAAGTCATAAAAGATGAGATAGATTCGCTATCATCCAATCAGATATAGGAGTTGGCTGAACTACTAAAAGGAAAAAAGGCACTACATAATAAGTGAGTCTACTGAATAAAGGAAGAACATGATAATAGCAAGTGATACAAGACAAGGCTTGTTATAAAGGTTTTTAATAGAAAAAAGGCATTAGTTGCACCAAAAGTTTCTCTCTAATGGTCAAATTGACTATAATCAAAGTAGTACTCGGCTTGGTAGTGAACGGAAGACCTGTATCTAGAGCAACCAGATGTCAAAATAGCATTCTCCATAGTGACTTAGAGAAAGAAATTTATATGAAGCAACCATAAGACTTCGAAGTACAAGGAAATGAGAAAATGGTGTGCAAACTTCAGAATGACTTGTTGGTCTTAAACAAGCTCTAAGACAGTGGTACAAAAAGTTTGATGGATTCATGAGTAATAATGATTACTTAAGATGCCGGTAAATCATTGTTGCTATATGAAGAGGTTCAATAATTTCTATATCATTCTACTTATATATGTAGATCATATGTTAATTACTAGAGCTTGCATAGAGGAAATTGATAAGCTCAAGACAGAATTGTTAAAGAATTCTTAATGAAAGACTCAGAAGTAGCAAAGTAAATCCTTAGGATGAAAATTTCTAAAGACAGAGTGAACAAGACATTGAAGCTAGTACAAGAGGAATATATAAAGAAGGTGCTAAGCAGATTCAACATAGATAGAGTAAAGCATGTGAATACCTTTGTCTGGTCACTTCAAACAAATCAAAAAGTAGTCACCCTCAATGAAAGAAGAGAAAACCTACATGGTGAAAGTATCTTATGTGTCTACTATTGACAGCCTTATATATGTTATAGTGTGTACTAGACCAAATATAGCCCATACAATAGGAGTTGTGAGCCGATATATTAGTAATCTAGATAAAAGTACTAGGAAGTAGTAAAGTTGATTCTTAAATATTTGAGAGGTATTGCAGATAAAGCCCTATGTTATTGAAGGACGAGTTGGGCTTACAAGGCTATGTGGATGCTGACATAGCCAATGATTTAGACTGTAGGAAGAGTACTATTAGATATATGTACACTCATGGAAGTACAACAATTAGTTGGATTTCTAAGTTACAAAAAATTGTTGCACTTTCAATTACTAAGATAGAGTATGTTGCCATAACAGAAGCTTGCAAATAGATGATCTAGTTAAAGTCTTTGCTAAAGGAACTAGGTCACAAGCAAGAGAAGAGTGTGTTATATTATGACAGCCAAAGTGTAATTTACTTAGCAAAGAATTCTCTTTTTCATACCAAAACAAAACATATACAAGTACGGTATCATTTCATCAGTTTAACTTTGGAAGATAGAGTCATAATGCTTGACAAAATTTCGAGAAGCAAGAATCCTGCAGATATGCTAACGAAGATGATGACCATTGACAAACTGAAGCTGTGTTTAGCTTCAATTGATCTGCAAGTATAAAGAGGAGAATGAGCTGCTGTATTGATCTAGGTATATGAAGACAGATTAAAATCAGTCTTCAAGTGGGAGAATTATAAGGCAACGTCAATAATGGTGGCTACATGCATCAAAATTGTTGGTGCTTCCCACAATAACTCAAAAGAAAATAACAAGTATTATCTTCTTTATTGACTTAACTACTCAGGTGAGTTTTGTTGACAAAAATGAAAAAGGGTTCACCAATTGTAGTTGCCAATCGAATACAAAGAAGGGATTTGGCTATATAAATAGAGCCTTTCCTATTTATCAATATAATTCCAACAGAAAAAGAAAAAATATCAATAAAGAGAGATAAAGAAAGAGCTTCAGTTAAGAAGTTTTTGTGAGAAAAATTCTTGGATGTAATTAGGGTCAGAGTTGTGAGTTGTGAGTGCTTATAAATATTGTATAAATTTTTCTCCCTATAGTAAAAAATCTTCAATAGTCCCGTGGATTAGCCAAATTGTTAAGCCACATAAATTTTATGTCTTCTTATTTCACTTTATTTATTACTTTCGTAATTTTATGTGCCTACTAGAGAGATTATTACCCTAACACCTAATAGTTGTCTCTTTCAATGTTCCTACTTTGGTTCCAACCTTTGCAAGTTTTGTCCATCTTCTTGATATATACCGGTCGAGAATATTTGAAATACTATTTGAAGAAGGAACTTTCAAATATATGTGAGCATAAAATTCCTATAACAAACTTTTTACAACTGCATAATAATATACCATCAGCTGATGAATATTCAATTGTATAACTAACAACTATTCATAAGGAGTGACCTTATATTTCATCGATATTGTTGTCTAATAAAAAATACGTAAAACAAAATCATAAGCATTGCATAACTGACCTTAAAACATTTTGAATACTTTTAGGGTATGTATCAATGCTACGTGTTTTTAAAATTCATCGGGAAAAGACAATGACAAGATAATGATAAGTTACTCTGAGAAGTCCTAAAATTAGCTTGCAACTCTTCATAATGATAGTCCTCTATCAGTCTATTGAATTGCTGAAAAAACTATAGTAAATTAACATATTTTTTTTATTACATTATTCATACTCTTAAACTTCTGAGTAGTAGACATATCTGCACAAAAAGTTTCCTTGCAATATACTAAAGCCTATTTTTATCTCAAAGCATTCATTTCCACTAATCATTATCCAATTAAATATATATATATATATATATATATATATACATTACACACACACACACTCTCTCTCACCCCTTCGTCTCCCCCCCTCCCGATTCACCCCCTCACTCTCGCTCTCTCTCTCTCTCTCTCATTCTCTCAGCCGAAAGAGCGCCGCCACCACCTCGCCCATCGTCCGGCCAGGCCAGCTACCGGCGAAGCTCCCCCACTTCACCTACTGCCCACGCCACCGATCCTCGGTCACCGCCGAGCTTGACGTCGCCAGAAAATGCTGTTTTTGGCCGTAGGGAGTTTCGATTTCCGGCGACAATTTCGACCGTTTCAGGTCATGTTCTTGGGCTTGTTAGATTCGTATCGTTGAGAGGAACCTTAAGGTATATATTTCACGATCTCATTTTGCCCGGTTTAAAAGTTGCCATTTTTGGGTGTTTTTGACTTTCGAATTTTAATTTTTAATCCGACCGTTAGATTTTGTTTTTGTTGTCATTTTTGGAATGTACTCGGAAAATGGAGAAGTTTAATATATATATATATATATATTGATTATATTTGATAACTGGCACGAAAATCAATATCTAACGGATTAGATTTTGTCTAGTTTTGTGTGTCACTGATCCGGTGTCGGCTCAGACCTAAATTAGTCAAGTTATATGTCTAACTTAGCTAATTTAGACATTAGGAATTCAATGAAGAAGTCTGTTCATTGATTCAAAACTTTGTTGAGGGGTCGATGTTTCCCAAGTGAGCGATCGAGGGCGTGGAATTGGTTCCCGACCCTCCGAATGACCATCCAATCGACACCTTAAGCATCTAATAGCATGGTATCGCTATTCTAATAAGGTAGGAATTTGATTACTTGATTCAAAAATTAATTTAATTTATGAAATTTATATATTTTCAATAAATATAGAACTTCGTAAAATAATTTATAAAAATTGTGTTTGTATCCATTTTTTACCTGATTTGAGATATAAATTGTCTGGGAGATACGTCACACTGGTTAGTATGTCATATATACTGTTTTGGATTAATTTTTGCAGGAAATTAGATTTTTGGATTTTTATAGAAAATAGTTGTTGTAATGCCGAAATTTTTAGAAAATCCAAAATAGTTTGAGAACTCAGTTTTGAGGACTGGAAGTGATTTGATTAAAGAATACTGCATGGTTATTTTGAGATTTTTATGGAAATGGTGCATATCCTTATTCTGTCATCTATAAAACATTTGCATACATTCACACATTTACGATGCCCTACATTGGGTGATCGAACTTACGATGCCCCACATCGGGTGATCGGACTTACGATGCCCACATCGGGTGATCGGACTTACGATGTCCCACATTAGATGATCAGACTTACGGCGCCTCTTTAGATGGCTTGGACTTACGAGTGATCCATTAGGATACTTCAGACATCATGATTGTATACATGGATATATGTTAGCTTGAATGAATATGCACTGATTTTGATGGATATTACCGTGGTTTGAAATGTTTGAACTATTGGACTATGGTTTCTACTTGAGTTTTGTGAACTATTTTGAATGAAATACTGACCATGCAGGACCTTCAACGTGAGTATATTTTCTTATATATAAAAACTTGTAATCGATTCTCTACTGAGCATTCATGTGCTCACCCCCTTATTTATTCCCACTTTCAGGTGTTGATTTATTTTAGGGAAACTGTCTTGGTGATTTGTCAAGGATGTTTAGCATATGTATGTTGTTTCTCACATTTTATTGGTTGGTTTGTACTCTGTATCAGTTTTCTTTCTAAGTCAAATTTATTTAGCCAATAGTAGTATATTTACTAGGTGATGTATGAGGATGATATTACTATTAAATTGAGTACTTAGAAACATAAATATTTTTATGTAGATTATTTGAATAATTGACCTAAGGTTTTTAATTTGACTCATTTCTCTAAATGTTATGAATTTAAAAATTTTTCTAAATTAGTCAATTAGAATTCTTCTAAATTTTGAGTGAAGTATTTTCTTGAAAATCTATAATAATGAGAGGTTTCTTTAAGTTGAATTTTACTTATTTGTGAGAAGTATAATTTTAAACCTCTTATACTCGATTTTTTTTATTCTGAAATTTTGGAAAAAATACTATTTGTCACTGTTTCAACTAAAAAATTACTAAAAGTTACGGACTTAGAATTTTAGTTGTGACAATATCTTCATAATTGCTTTTGTACCTTGTCAAAATCTTTTGATAGGTATCCATTGATCAAAATCTTCCATGACAATCTTACTTTGATGGATATCCAAATATCAAAATATTCCAATGGGCATCCAGTAAAATATTCCATAACGTACAATTGAAAAAAAAAATGAAAAGAAAAAAAATTGAGTGTCCTTGGTGTGTTACTCAATGAACTAAATAGTTATAGTATCAACTAATTAATCCCCAATATTCTATAGAATGACAACTAAGATTTAGAATTGAAATATTAGAAACTGAAATTAGGGAATATTGTAAGGACATAAAAGTTTTCAAATCCTCAACCTCAAATTTTCAATTGAAGACGTTCCAACAATATATAGACCGTTATAAAGATAGCAAAGACATCAAATCCTCGACTTCAAATTTTCAATTAAAGATATTCTAATAATATGTTAACCGTTATGTATTTAGTTTTTCTTTAGTTGGGATTCCAGTTTAGATAACACGAAAAAAATATAAACTTACTTGGAAAATTTCATAGTATTGGATAATGAAGTCTTGAACAATTTTGAGAAAAAAAATCATAGAGATCGAGGGCAATGAAGTCTTGAACAATTTTGAGAAAAAAAACATAGAGATCAAGGGCTTAGACTTGAAAGTGTTTCGTGAAGTAAAGTTGAACAGTTTTATTTTCTTCGTGGAAGATGGTAGTTATAAAATTTTATTTTAGTACTTTTTTTTTTCTTTTTTAGCCAATCTAAAATTATTATGAAACTGGAGCTAAACCTAAGCCTTAAGTTATGGGCAATTTGAATTTGATTTATTAAAACGATTTCAATCTAAACGTTTCTTTTTTCCTTTTTTTTTTTTTTTTTTTTATCCTTTATGCACTACATTCACCATGCACCGGCGCATTATATGATTGGAATATATTTGGGCCCATAGGCCTATTGGGTTTTAGTATCGGGGATTGAGCAAAATACCCCACTTTTGAAGATATAATTTAAGACATATCTTTTTTTTATTTTATTAACAAATATATCCCTTTCTTAATAATTATTTTTTGAGCTTACCATTATACCTTTGGTAATTATTTATGGGTGTTGTCATCCCTTTTTTTTTTTTTTTTCTCTTCCCACCTCCTTTTAATTAATTAATTATTTACAAAAATATCCTCTTGTGAATTGACATGAATATCCTCATATGGTATTAAACAGTTAAAACATTTATTTCTTAGCACACTCCTAAATTACATATGATAATCATATGATACTTTGCTCAAAGTTTTAAAAAAAAATCAAGATTTAATGTTTTTCTGTTAAAATTTTTTCTCTTTTTTTTTTGTGAAACAATTAAGGTTTAGTTTCTTTTTTTTTTTTTGATTTTTTGATGTGGGTGCAGGGAGAGGCATTTTGGAATTCTTTCTTATAAGTTTTTTTTTTTTTTTTTGCATGGAGGAATCGCCGTTTAGGAACTTTTTTGGGAAATTATTTAGGAACCAACAAGTTGTGTAGTTGTAAGATAAAAAGAAGAAGAACATTAGTTTTTTTCAATTTGTACTATTGTTGTAATTTCTAAAAGGAGAAAAAAAAATCTAAAAACTAATTTATTATAAAGTATTAGGGGGTAAAAAAAGAAATATTTAGAGAAATACTTAATAAGAGGTCTTTTATACATAATATAAAGATGTGCGAAAAGAAAAATTAAAATATTAGAGAGGTGTATTTAGAAGGGAGGTGGGGAGATAAAAAAAATAGGATGGCAGTAGAGCCACCCATTATTTATTTACCACTATGATAAATTAGTATATAATTTATTTATTAAGACTTAAAAAAATTATCACTTATGGATGGAAGCATATTTATTATCATATTCTTAGTAAATTATTTATTTATCACTATTATAATGTAGTATATCATTTATTTACTGTGACTTGAAAAAATTATCAATTATAGACAGTAACATATTTACCATTATATCCTTGACTTGACAAAATTTATCACTAATACACAGTGTCATATTTACCATTATATTCCTTGTAAAATACTTATTTATCACTTATACACAATGCCACATTTATCATTAAATCCATTGTAAATTACTTATTTACTGTTATTATGAGGTGATATATCATTTATTACCGTGACTTAGAAATAGTTATCACTTATGAACGATGTCGTACACATGACAAATTACTTATTTACTACTATTAGAAATTAGTATATTATATACTTTACCATGACCTAAATTAAATTTACCATTGATACACAGTGGTACATTCATCATTATGCCCCTGATAAATTATTTATTTACCACAGATATAAATTAGTATAACATTTATTTAACACAACATAAAAAAATTACTATTGGTATATATTGACTTAGTTATTATTATACCTTGGTAAATTACCTATTTACTACTATTATAAAGTTGTATATAAATTATTTACTAAAATCTTAGTTATAAAATTACCATTTATATACGTGCATTTTTAGGCATGAATAACTTATTTACTACTATTATTGTATATCACTTAGCTACCTTCAAATTTTGCTTTCGTTTTTTCTTTCTTTGGCCAATATACTCAGTTGTTGGCATAAATACATATCTAACAAATACTTCTAGAACGCTTTCCACTTTTTTCGTAGGCGCTTCGTGCATACAATGCATAAAGAAAATGAAAGAATTAAAGACAACATGGTATGATATATTTAATTGCATCTATTATGTCTCTTAAAATATATCATATCTTTAATTTTCCATATAAAAAAAAAGTTCTGTGGTTTACTGCTATATATATACCAGAGAAATCAGAAGTGATCACTTAAAATTCAAGTCAAGTATTTATTTTATTTTATTTTTTTGAAAGGATTCAAGTTAAGTAATTAATACATTTAAAAACAACAAAATACATTGATTTATCAAATATTACACAATATTTAACTTAGAATTTAATGAAAAATCCAAGGTATCCCTTCTAAAAACTTAATAATTATTGGTAAAAAGAAGAAAAAAAAATTGGTATTGACCAGTAATACGTACGTTTGATTCTTGAATTACAAAATAGTAAATGTTTCTAGGTTGGAATACAAAACCTAAATTATACCTAAAATCACATCAAATCAAGCAAAGAAATCTAAAAATACTTATGGAATCTAATCACTATCGAAGTACAGAAGACATAAGAAATGTTGAACTAAATATACATCTGAAGCTTAACGGGGATAGAGATGAGGTCGGACTTGAGCAAGTGAGAGACATGAGAGTGAGTGGGCTCAATGCTGCCAAGCTTGAGAAATGGTGTTGTGATTGAAGATGAAGACGGTTTAAGAAAATTCTTTGCAAGAAAAAATTTTCAGAAAACGAAAAAGAGGAATTTTAGGGTGCAATAACCATATCCATTGAAAGAGGCATTTGAAGATGACAATAATAGTTCTTCATCTCTTTAATTTGAAGGGTAAAGTAGTCATTAGAAAAATTAACAATTAAAAATAGAGCATAAAAATTAATAAAATGGAAATGGGACATGTACTTATAGTGAGTGTGAAAAATGGGTATACGGTGTAGTTTTCTCTTTACTATTCAACAACAGCAAACATCAAATATGTAATAGGCTAACAAAGTCTTGAGTTGGCCTTTTACTTAAATAAGTTTTCTTTTTTGTTTATGGGTTTATATAACTATCTTTTTCCAATATTTCAATAGGGGCCACTTGAGTAGAGATATTAATGTAGGTCGGTTTCCAATATTTCAACAGAGGCCACTTGAGTAGAGATGTTAATGTAGGTCAGGTTTTGTGGGCTGACCCACATTCTGAAGAAAATCACGGTATCAGCCCAACCCAAGCCCACATATAGTATGTGAGGCCGACTCATTACATATATTATGGGTCGGACTAGGCCTCAGACATAAACTCGCAAATCTGATCGACTTCACATTTCTATCGGCCTATATTTAGTCATTTTATATATAATTTTAAATATATTTTTAATTAAAATTAAAAAAAATCTAAATTAAATATTTTCAGTTATATACTTTTAATGTTATGTATTTACTTATTTTTGTTTATTTTTCTTTTTATTCAAATTTTAAAAGAATATGAATAAGTTTTAGACCTATATTTGATATTTAAGGCATAAAATAATAATGAAATTAGGCTCACAGTGTGACCCATATTCGGTAGGCACAACTCACTTTGACATGGCCTACTTAAGTCTGCATAAAATGCAAAATGGGCATGTGGGTCGTGCCCGACCCATATTTTAGGAGAGTCGAGCCTAAGCATAGTATAAAGAGCATATGAGCTTATCAAATATGGATCAGTTCGTCCACTTTATATCTTTACACCTGATTCGTGGCTGCCTACAATTGTGAAATTTGACCATGGATGTAAATGTGGCCGGACATGGCCAGGATCTGAGTTGATGCGATCTTGATACTTGGTGAGTGGAATTTAAACATAATTAATATAATTTTAAAAATAATAAATAATAATAATAATAACTAAGTGACTGCACTTCTTAGGGGTAAGCATCAGTTGGTGTGGTCGATTTTTTAGGTCAATCAAATCAACTGGCCAGTTTTTGATTTTTTTCTGTTCAAACAGAAAATTAACCGACTAAGAAAAATATATAAAAAAAACTACCGACTAGAAAAACCAAAAGTAATATAAGGAAATTCATATTTTAGACTTTTAGGGTAAAAAAAATAATATTAAAAATAATATCACATTATTTGATATAATTTTCTGGAACAAAAATTAGATGTTTCTAGCATTATTTCAATTTTAAACAATGGAAAAAATGTGGGCCACAACTAGGCTATTATGTGCAACCACAAAAGACATGCAACAATGACAAATGCTTTATTAGTATAATAATACGTTTTTTTTTGTTTTTTTTTTTTGTCCCTTAAAGAGGAGTGCTATTTTTTTCTTTACTAAGGACGAATGTTATTCATCACGGCCTTGATATGCCCGTGATAATAAACGATAGATGTGCATCTCTTATAAAATGCCACATATACTATAACGGAAAAGTGCCAAAACGTTTTTAAATTTTTTGCTTTTAATTTTGATTATTTCTTTTTGCACAAATTCAAATATCCAACCTTTCTCTTTCTTCTCCTTTCGCGGACATTCAACCGATCAGATTTCCAGCCAAAACAACCCATCAATGATCAGATCTCGTTCAAGAGAAATTTTTTTAAACAGATGCAATAAGATTGATTTGCGTTACAAACACTTCATAGCCTAATTAAAGAAAAATCAATTGATAATTCGTTTTTTCACGTATAGATTTGTACCCAAATGAATAGGTCAAAATGAAGATAATATTATACATGTATCGAAATATTATACATATATCGATATTATTCTACATAAATATCACACAAATTCTGGAGTACGTATATGATATACGATGGAGAGCAATTTAAAGTTTGATGTTGCTTTCTTGATGAGTTTGAGTATCCCAAATTCTCTATCCCTCCTTTTGTATAGCATTGAAAATTCACTTGACATCACTGTGAGATACTTAGTTGAGGAGGCTGATATTAAAGAAAGGAGCAGATATGGCCTCAAATCCTAGTTCAACATATCAACATATCTTGGAATACTCACAATATTTGCCATTCAAAGGAAATAGGAGCACCAATAGATAGTATAGTGAAGTTGGTTACAAAACATTTCCAGCTCCTCTATTACAGCATTGATGATCGATTATTGCCCAGAAACATCTCCACCCACTCCAGTATTGCCCAGCACTATATATGGTCCTCCCTTGGTTTACTTTGACACGAATTTATATTTTGTTTTTCAATAAAAGTAAAGAAGACAAAATGCGAGTGAGCCCGACTTGACAAAGCCACCCGGTTCATAAAACTATCCCACTTGGGATTATTACCATTTTTGTTTTTCTTAGATTTCATGTGTTAATAAATGATAGCGGAATGTTACGCTAGAACCCACCATTCTGACTCTGGTGAAATCTTTTATTCTTAGTTATTGGATTATTAACCACTAGTTCAAATATACTATGTACAATAATTGTCAACACGTTATTATTCTCTAAATTACATTTACCTTTCCATTTAAAACTTCCAAAACGTTTTTCTTTTTTTTTTTCGGCTGGAAGACTTTAAAAGCTTTCGGTGATCTTTGCCTCCGTACCTTCATTTGCTCTTGGCGCATCACTCAAACTCAGTACTCTGTAATTTCCTTTTTTTTTATTTAAATATAACAGTTTGTCAAGGATTTACTAGGCGAAAAACGCCATGGTCCTAATCTTTTTTAGGGAAATATACGGTACTCAATAGTATTTGCATCTTATCTATCTATTTATATATATATATATATATGATAAATTTTTAAGGGTATTTTTATTTTTACTCTGTGAATAAGTAAATTTGACTAATTTGAAAATAAACCTACAATAACAAGTCATCTCATTCAATATATTAATTTTTAATTCTTTTTTATTTATTTCCTTTTTAAAAATTTAATTTTTTAATCATTTTTAATTTAAAACTATATGTATTATTGAATCTTCAATATTTCATAAAAAAAAATTTTTTTACTACACGAAAATTAAAATTCAAGATAGTATAATTTTCATATTATAAATAAATTATTTTCTTAAAGAACAAAAAATTAAAAAATTATATGTAAAACAACTTAAAATTTATACATTTTTTGTGTTGTTTTTTTTTTCAAATAAATAAGATAATTAAAAGTAATTTGAGACTATTAAGTATTTTTCACTAATTTCATTTTCTTGTAAAAAATAATCAACTCATCAAATTACCCATATTTTTTGTTTTAAATAACTTTGAATATCTATATATGTATTAATTATAATAATATTTTTTAGTAAATCTACTAATATTATTTTAACCATTAGATTAAAATCCAATTACTCAAATGAGTACTCATTCTTAGAGTGAAAACAAAAATCTTTGTTTGAAATATCATGCATATATATATCATACTGTTATTCATGGGTGAATCTCACTTGAGATCCCCAAACTTTATATGTTGTCTTAATTTGGTCCTCATTCTTTTTTCTTTTAGCCTTTGACTCCCTAACTTTTATATTTTGTATCACTTAGATCCTTTTTTAACACTCCCATTAAAATTAAAGTCACATGACAATGCATGATCTCTCTTTTGAGGGGTAGTAGCTGGAATAAGAAAAAAGACAAAAAAAAAAATAATGAAAACAAAAAGCATATTGAAAAATATTAAAAAAAAAAAAAAAAAAGATCGAAAGTTCCTGTCCGTTCAATAAAGTCCCAAACTTCATGCTCATACCTTCAACAAATGCCCACGAAATGAACCATTTGATTATATATTACAAGATCCACGAAACTTAATGATATTTAATATCTACATGTATTCAAATCTCTCATTTTAATTGTTCATTTTATCAACAATAAATAAATGTTAAAACCTAGATGACAAACTAAAATCAACATCTCCTCCGGCTTTACCCACAACTAGATTAAAAATCACACCACGTGAAAGAGAGATAAAAGTGAAATTGAATGGTTAAATGCTGCACCCACTTGATTTCAACCCATTTCTTTTTTCTGCTATCTTCTCATTTTTGGCCACCACTATGCCTCGGACCACCACACTCCTACTAATCCTCCGGCTATACCCACCCTCACTTACACTGCCAACGTGATACTATTGCCCAGATCTTGTGCTCTGGTTGCTCGCAAATTTATGTTGATGAGCAATCATGGATTTAATGCACATTCTATTATTGTTGTGCTCTACAACCATAAGGACGACAGCCATGGAGTTTAGTACTTTACTTCTTTTCCTTCTCTATTATTTTTTTTCTTTCTAAACTTAAAAAATGGGTTTTTGTTTTTATGTTTTTTTTTTCTCTCAAACTATTACCCCACAAAATAAAAAGACACAGTGATACAAAATGTAAAAATTAGAGATTCGAAAGGTAAAAAAAAAAAAAAAAGAACAAGGACTTAATTAAGATGTGTAAAATTTGGAGATCTCAAGTGATATTAACCTTTTCTAAGGTTCATAAACTTCATTATGTTTATTTTAAATGAGTATATATATATATATATATATATAAAGAGTAGTACGATAGATATTTTTTTTTATTCATTATTGTTATGTAAGCCAATTTTGATCGTTAAATTTTAATCTAACAATTATAATTAATTATATTAAAATAAATTTTTAATATGAATTAAATGATAACATTTATATTTATAGCTATTAGATTGAAATATAAATCAATATACTAATTCCCTCTGTATAAATAAAAGAAAGTAGATATTCTACTAATTCCATATATATATATATATATATATATAGATATATCGATTATAATGTATAACCTCCTTCAACATACAGCTCGTGTCCCATATAAACAAACAAAGAAAAAACAAAAAGAAAAAAAACAACGAAAAAAGTAGACAAATTCTTATACCTTAATACAAATCAAGAGTTTCAAATCAATATTTTAAGAACAGTGGTTTTGATCGACCTTCAGATAGGGGTTCAAATTAATGATTTCAGGGAAAAAAAAAAAAAAAAAAAAGGGGGATGAAGAGAAGAGATAACAATCTCTTGGGTTGAGGACAAGGCCGGAGGAGCTGAGAGCAACAAACATGAGGCCGATGATGCGCTCTAAGTCTTAGGAGAGTACTGAAGAAGTCTCGATAATTGATAATGTTTTGGGATTTTTCTTCAAATTTTCGGTCTTCGTTTTTTTTTTTTTAATTCATTTGGAGATGAATGTAGGGACGTTTTTAACGTCTTTTGGCCCAAAAAGAAAGTTTCTAACAGTGTTAAATATGGGATAATATAAAAAGAAACCTACCGTGTTTGGTCTTTTTGTGAAAAAAAAATCACCCCTTTTATTAATATCAAATAAATTTTTTTATTTATATTTTGCTATCAAATTTTACTTAATCCACATATACAGTCAAAATTAGACTATATGATTTAGACTGTTGACCTCCTTCAAAAAACCTGATTATCAGTGGACTTTGAGATTTAAAGATATTCTATACTCTTCACTAAGTAGATTCTTTTGGGAGTGGGGTTTAAAAATAGAATATAATACTAGGATTATAAGATAATTATATAGTATAGTGAATCATAGTTAAAATAGGGAATGAGACAAAATTTAGTAAACTGCCAGGATCCCATAACATGGGTTTAAGAAGGGTGTAGATCTTGTAAGTATAAGATGAAACTCTAATTATGATAAAGTAATAATTTTTTTTAGTGGCTAAGATGGGAAAGTACTCAGACTATACAGAAGACGACTTCATAAAGTTTAGGATGAATTTAATTTAGTTGGCTTGGGTTTGATTCTCAGAGAAGGGGCATAGGTTAGATAAAAGAGGAGATTAGAAGAAAAATACGACCTCTAGGATTGTTCATTCAGCAGTTAAGGCCTTTCTTTTATAGGCCAACTTTAATATAATAATAATAAAGAAAAAACAGTGATCATTCGAGAATCTCTTATCATAGGCAACGCTCAATCCCCATTTTTGCTCCTATTTTTTTTCTAAAGTTAAAAATAGAAAGCTCGCTAAATAGTGAATAAAACGTGATATTGTTAAGGTCGAGAAATAGAAATGCAAATTAGGTAGTGCAGATATTTTCTCTCTCTCTTGGCTGGCAGCACTGACCTAAGGCTATATCGTAGGCCATATTTGACTTTTTTTTTTTTTTTTTTTGACTCTTCCTCTTAGTTAAATCTTCTTTCGGCTTTACGTTTAGGCTTTAGCTCTTAGTTTTTAGGTTACGAGGCTTGTACTTTTTTGGGCTTTCTGAATTGCACGAGATCCTTTTATTCCTTTTAATAATTTAATTTAAAACTATAGGCTCTTTAGGTAACTCATAATTTTCTTGATTAAACTAATTTTTTTAATTAAATTATTGATGAGATTTTACTAAATTTTTTTACCTTTTATTCCTCAATCCACCAATGAATCTCCTTTATTTATGGCTTAGGTTCACTTCATAAATATTTATATTACATATGTATATATATATATATAAATTGCTATACTTGTAAGTATGACAGTGTACTATATTGCATGAAAATATTAATGATATGCATATTTTGCACGTGAGCATATATTGTGCATGAATAGCATGTTTGCATGTGCGCCAACTCGTAACTATAAGTTATGTATAATGCATGGCATTGGGGTGCTGGGAAAATAGATATTGAAATTGGCATGACTTCATGACGTAAGCATATTACTAGCGTGGATATTAATCGAATTTAGCATGACCACGTGGAGTAAATATATCAATAGAGTGAATATTAATCGAATTTGGAATGATTGCATAGAATAAATGTATTGGCCCCTGCCTTTCATTATGAGTGAGAAAATCGGTATTCCACGTTTAACATTTTTTAGCATGTGCATGTAAAGAATCATTCCATACGGGTAGTTCTTTTTTGGGTCTAGGCCTATTATGCATGAGGATTGTTTGAGCTCTTTCTTCTCTTTTGGGTCAATTTAATTTTTGACTATCATCAGCTTCGAATATTTTTAACTTTTGAAATTAGATAATAAAATTCAAAAAATGAATTTCGGTTTGTTTAAAGACCCTTAGTTTGTAAAAGATTACAATTTTTTTTTTTTGTCTAGATGATTACCTTTTGGGTAATTTTGCAAATGCCAATCGACAACTTTAAAGAATCAAAATACTTTTCTAATAATTTAAAGATTTTTTAATACAAAAACCCTATAAACTCATAACAATTTGATAAAATTAACTCTAAATTCAATTTTTTGGAGCAAAACCTTCAGATGTCCTCTAATATTAATTCTGTTAAAAAAGAAATGTGCTTTTATTATTTTTTTTTTTAAATTAAGTCCTCATTCTTTTATTTGTGATTTTTAAGTGCTCATTCTTAGAATTTTATTTCACGTTATAATCTAATCTGTCTAAAACTATTATAATTAGCATTTGTCCAAAATGTGTTCATCTTAGTGGGAGTAAAATTAGAAACAAGAAGAAATTGTTATTATTATTATTTAAAAAAGAGTTGGGCTATTGTTTTCGTTCAAAATGGAGGTAAGAAATTGAAAATTTTCATATGATACTAATATTGATTCATTTTAGTCCAAGTATTTATATATATAGAAGAGAGGTATATGAATATTTGGACAAAATTAGATCCATACTGAAATTATATAAAATTTGGCAATGCATGTCCTATAAAATTGGAACAATAAAATATAAAATTGACAATATATTCATATCTCTCTCTTCTAGATATATAAATATTTGGAACAAAATAGGTCCATATTGGAACCATATAAAATTTTCAATTTCTTTTCCATGTTTTGAACGAAAATGATTGACGTAAAACAAAACTTTAAGAATGAGGACCTAAAAACTACAAATAAAAGGACAAAAACTTAACTGTAAAAAAAATTAACATAAATACCTTTATTTTCTAACAGAACTAATATTAGAGGACTTCGTAGGGTTTTGCTCTAAAAAATTGAGTTCAGGATTAATTTTACTAAAATTGTTCCAAGTTCAGTAGATTTTGTTTTAAAAAGCCTAATTTTAAACTCCAATTTTGACTGTATATTTGAACCCAGTGAAATTTGATAGGAAAATACAAATAGAATCTTTTATTTGATATTATTAAAACAATACGTGTTTGCTTTTTTTGCTAAAAAGCTAAAATGTAGGGATTTTTTTTAATATATTTTCACTCTTAAATTTAAATTAAAAAAAATAATAAAATGTAATAATAAAATGTTGATAAGTGTCCAATATATTTTTTGTACATAAAACAACATTACATTTGAATTTTTGGATTATAATTGAATAGTTCTTTAAAAAGATAGGATTCTATTATCGTCTTTCCTGAATGATAATACGATTTTTTTGAAATACACTGAAATAGAAATTATACCATTGAAACAAGGGATGATATCACTTTTATACTTTATACTTTGTATTTTGATATTTTGTTTAGTTTGTATATTGTGTTTTGGTTATTATCAATATCGATCCTTAAATTTAATATTTATTATAAATATACCTTAAAACCAATTAAAGCAGTTAATTTACGAAGATAATTTAATAAAATTATTGTCGGATCAACTTTTATATGGTTTATTTTCAAATTTTTAAACAACATCTTTTTAAATTAAATGTTTTAAATTTTTGTCAGGTTTAAATTTATAACAAATATTAAATCTAAGAGTCAATATTGATAATAACCAAAACACAGTATACTAATTGAACAAATATCAAAATATAGGCTATGTTTGATAGAGAGGAAAGAAAATAGGAGAGAAGAAAAAATTAGGAGGAAAAGAAAATGTGTAGGAAAGAAAAGAATATGTTTTTTCTCTATCGGTATATGAGAAGGAAAGAAAACTAGTATATTTTAAAATGATTGTTTTGCTTTTTTTATTAAAATTTTAAAAGTAGTGTATAAAGTTAATATGGTAAATTCACTTTAAAACATTAATAAAAAAAACTTTTTTTCTCCATTTTCTCTCCATTTTTTAGAGAAACAGATTTGAATAGGTCCTACCATATTTTTCCCTCCCATTTTCTCTCATCTTTTCTCTTTTTTTCCATTTTCCCTACTACCAAACAACCCAAATTTTTATTTCTCACTACTTTTTTATCGAAATTTTTCTTTCATATGACTTTTACTTCTTGCCAAAAATAGTTATTGTGGGACCCGTTTCCAAATCATATACCACGTGAACAGTTAAGTGGCAGAACAGGTCACAAACGGGGCCCACCGTCTGACAGGTATCGAGAGTGACTAGCTAAATGCCACGCGGGTCGCACGTGATTCCATATCGACCATTGGGCTGTCCGTGGTTAGGGCCGAGCCCATCCCAGACCCTGGATGGACTCGGCCCAGTCCGATTCTCACTTAACAGCTGAGGGGTCAGAAGCCCCAAGGGTCTTCCACCAGAATACAATGGAAAGCAACTCACAGGTCCAGACCCAGATAGAGCATTTAATGCAATCCTGAGTAGGTGTGCGCAGGGGGCAAGCCGTCCTGACAGAACGACGATTTGTCCAAATCTCGCCCCTGACAGACTCGTGCCATAGGAGACAGCGGAAACTAGGCTACAGCGGTGCAAGGGGGATCACGGTAATCTCGGCCCGTGACCTCTGGAAAAAGTCTTGAGGAAAAAGGTACTCAGTCCTGAGATCGGGAACTGTGTGGTTCACAATCTTAGGACTATATATATATATGAGCCATGCGTCCAAAAAAGAGGCATGTACGCATACAAAAAAAAAACATCTAAAAAATTTATAAGCAAGAAAAACAGATATACTCATACAGAGAAAAAACTGAATCTTTGCTACTCAATCTCAGGGGTGAATATCTGACTTAAGCATCAGAGAGTCTTTACAGGTGGCTACCCCCGCCTCTCCGACCCTGCCTGAAGTCGAAAGCTCTTTGGGATAGCAAGGATACGTGGACAGTCGGAGGATTTAACACCAGCGGTTCAAAGACACGTGGACAGTTGGTGAAAACCGCTCCAACAGTTTGGCGCCGTCTGTGGGAAAATATTTTTCTTTGAGTGCGAGGGGAAAAGTCAGAGTCTCACGATCGTACTATAGGAACTACATCGTGCAATAAAATTCTTGCTGATGGCCCGAGAAAATGTACGAAGAGGAAAGAGCTGCACAACCAAAACTTGCCAGCAGACCTCAAAAATCGATCGTACTATGGGAACTACATCGTGCAATAAAATTCTTGCTGATGGCCCGAGAAAACGTACGAAGAGGAAAGAGCTACGCAACCAAAAATAGCAAACCTCAAAATCAAACGTACTACGGGGATCACGTCGCATGTCGACGACCCAAGAAAACGTTCGAAGAGGGAATCTGCGCAACTAAAAACTTGCCAGCAGACCACAAAATTAGGCGTACTATGGGGATCACGTCGCTTGTCGACGATTCGAGAAAACGTTCGAAGAGGATAGAGCTGGGCAACCAAAAACTTACCAACAAACCTCAAAATTAAGCGTACTACAGGGATCACGTCGCATGTCGACGACCCGAGAAAACGATCGAATAGGGAAGAGCTGTGCAACCAAAAACTTGCCAGCAAACCTCAAAATCAAGCATACTATAGGGATCGCGTCGCCCGTCGACGGCCCGAGAAAATGTATGAAGAAGGAAAGCATGGGTAAGGGTCTACCCATTGGAAGTGGACCCTCCCAGACGTTTTAGCAGTACGCAAAGCAAAGGTTGGGGAGATCAGGGTCTACCCATTGCAAGCAGACCCCATCCAGACAAAATTTTAGCCACATACAGAGAAAAGGTTAAAAGGGTTAGGATCTACCCGTTAGAAGCAGACACTCCCTAAACAACAGTTTATTACGCACCATCTAAGACAAAAGTTAAAATCGGGTCCTATTTATTATTTCCAAAAAATAATAATAATAATAATACAAAGGGAACGATCGATGGGAACACCCACCCAAAAGTTCTATCTGCGAGAAACAGGTCTTGGGCAGACTCGCAGAGACACGTTAGAGTGATAACACCCAGTCTGCTCCCGATGAGAGCCGAGCCCCAGCCTTTTCCTTTGCAGCGACAGATCTAGACAGTGGTTAACCAGCCCCTGGAGCTGATTCTGAGCGCGGAAGTCCAGCCATACGCGCGGGTCTAACTCTGTCAAGAAAAGTCATAACAGAAGTTATATCTCCTTAGAACCGGATGGTCCAAAGCTAATATCCCTATCTCCAAAACTAATCTTGTCGATTATAGCTCGAGGAAGACTTACTGATAACTCGAAATCATGTACGGCCGATTCCAGACGGTTATAACAAAGGTCAACTTTACCCCGGATACGGTCGATAAAGAAAAAGAGAATAGACTAAAGAGAATTGCACTGTTCTTATTATTTATATGGAGGGTTACAACGAGAGTCAGCTTTACAAATGTACAAAATTAGGGATCCTAATTACCTCCGGTCAGGAGAGCGCAGCCAGTTCCGGTGCTTGGACCAACTCCGGTGGAGGGTGGCGTACCACGATTGAACTCATCACTGGATAAAATGACCGCACCAGACCCCTCACCAGTTGAGACTCCAAGACCAGGCTGACTGCCAAGGGCTTCCGAAGTCTGATCTGGCGGACCGGAAGCAGGGATAGGCTCTTTGGCAACAAAGGCGAATGTAGAGGGCCCGTCTTTTTCCGCAGCAAGCATCTTCAGCAGGTTAACGGGGTACGTGATGCTGATCCCATCCCCAAGCTACTGCATGTAGTACTTGATGGAATAGTGGTCTCTCTCGACGCCCTTCTGCTCGTCAAACTAGTCTGGCGTTACCACCTCAGTATGGCCTTCGAATTCTCTGTTCTCCTAGTCAGACCTGTAACTTTCTGCAGAAAGAACATCCACCTGCCTCTGATACCTCGTCTTTAGCTTTTCCGCGTCCTCTAATTTATCCCCCAGCATCGTCAGCCTCAGCTCCACCTGCCACTGCTACAAGTCGACCAAAAGGGCGTTAGTGTTAGCAAGGTCTTCGCCATGCTTGCAAGACAACTCTACTTGAGCCCCCATTAATTTTATGTGGTCCAAGTAAAGATGTCGGCTTACCTCATTCGACCGATCGAGTCTGCGTTGCAGAGAATGGGCCTCCAATTTGGCTCTGGTTTCGGCTTTCCTTGCCTCCTTGGCGTCATCAACGGTCCTATCGCGAGCGAGGAAGGCCAGCCCCATCTCCACCCCAGCACTCTGCAGCTCTTGCTCCTTGACCTTGAGCTCGTCTTTGGCCAATCTGGCAGCCTCAGATTGAGCAAGCCCAATAGCCTCTGCTTCAGCTAGCCTCGCGGCTAGCTCCTCGCGCTTATTCCTCTTGACACTCAGGGCTTGAGCCACTGCACTACTGACCCTCGCCTCATTGAGGCTCCGATATAAATCGAAGTCAGTCCTCTACTCGGCAAGGGCAGCCTCGCTGCGCTCGGCCAGTGCAGAGCGAGAGTTCAGCTCCACGGTCAAGGACCTGACGTGAGAGGAATAGAAAGATCGGATGGTGTCCAGCTGCAAGATAAATAAAAAAAAGGAGTCAGCGCCTAACAAAGATACTGAAAAGTATAGAGGCAACCAGACGAGCCAAACCTGTGCGAAGGTACGGCTAGCGATGAGCTCGACGTTCTCCGACGAGAGCGCCTCTAGCTTGGGTCCTGCAGCTGGATTCTCCTTTTGGGCGTTGTCCGCACCCGCAAAACACGGCTCCACCCTGCCAACCGTGAGGGCACCCTCCCCCTCGACCGGGCACGCCCCCGAAGCAGCAACGGCAGGGACGGAGGAAAGCTGGGCACCGCCGGGAGCACTGTCAGCCACGGCGGGAGGTGGTGCATCTTTTCTTAACGGGCCGCTACACACAGACCTTCTTCTCCTCAGAAGGGTCAGCGTGGCCCCGTCGTCATCACTGTCAGACGAGGGGGCAACCCTGCCCCTCTTCTCTGCCTGGCCCTCTTCTTCTTTGGATGAGCCAACCTCATGGTGCCGCTTTATTGGGACCGGGGGGAGGGGAAGACAGCCGAGATTTCAACCTCGGAGCCCCCCCACTGAGCTCGGCGATCTCCCCACCGAGGCAAGCAGCACCCGACTTCGAACCGGAGTTAGGGGTGGACGAGGTTGGTGCAGCAGACCCCCCGGGCAGACTCAGGGGCATCCCCTCGCCATATACAGCCCGTGTGACTGACGTTTCCCCGGACGGAGGTCTGCTTGCATCGGAGCGGGAGACCGCGGACACTTCATCTTCTGAAGGCACCATGAGATGACAGCCAGCGGGTGCCTTGGGGTGAGCCTTATGCCCTGCGGTTCCCCCCTTAATGGGGGAGGGGTCTGCCGATGGGCCCGTCTCAGAACCTGTAAAAAATGAGCAACATGTTTAGATCACGGCCATAACCCGATCGACGAAGCTCGAGGATGCGGAAATGAACCCACCTCTAGCCCTCTTAGGGGCGGCGGCTTCCTCCCTACGGAGCCTGACGCACTCCTCGGCCACGAACCTCACAGCCTCCTCAAGCTCGTGGCTAGTCGGTGCCACCAAATCGTTAGAGCCCGCCAACTGGCTTGAAGCCGTAACTTGACGACCCACTATGGCAATTCGAACGTGCTCGTCCCGGCGGAATTGATTCAGGGCAGAGGCATCAAGTCGGCTCTACAGGTGCTTTGTGATAACCCAGGTGTCCAGAGGGAAGGGAAGGTACGAGACCATCCTGGGCATCATATTCATCACCTGAGGGTTGAGGGCGGCCTGGATGTACCGGCAGTCCCCAGGAGATTCGAAGATAACGATCCCATCCAGGCCTTTGAGCCGCCCCGCCGACAAATGCGGCTCGAACCTGTCTTCTTCTGCAGAGGCTGCACAAGACAAAATAATGTGAGCAATAACAGACGAGGAGAATGCAGTCCCGAAAACCATAACCTAGCACTTACTCTGCAGGAAAACTGAGAGAATTTGGAAGTGCTCTCCATTCACCCAAGGGGAGCACCACGCCCCTCCAACGGCGTATAGCCTAGAATGGGAGTCCCACTGCTTGTCTGACCTAGGCAAGCCCCAGAAGATGTGACGTCCCGGGAGCAGTTGGAGGTAAAAAGTGGGGTAGGAACTCTTTTTAGGGATGAGGGTGAGTTTGTAAGCATAAAAGACCACCTCCAGATCGATATGCAGGTTATAAAGAACTGACAGGATGGAGAGCCCCATCAAAATCATGTCCCCGTTTGCATTTAACTGCATCGGGTGTATCCCCGTCAAAGCGAAAAATTGGTGGATCAGAGGAGAAAGAGGGAATCGCAGCCATTCTAGATGTTTTCTCCCTAAAATAATAGAGCCTTCAGGGGCAGAGGGACGTAGATACCAGTCCACGGGGCTCTCAACCCTTTGTAGCGTGACTCCGCCGGGGAGGCAGAGTTGTCTCCTCAGCGAGTCTAACTCCGAGTCTGCGACGGTGCGAACTCCTGATCTTGATTTGAGGCCATTGTTCTGGATACGATCGAAAGAGCAAAAGTCTCTAGAGAGGGGGAAGTCAGAAACCTTAGGATTTTACGAGGTTAGAATATTTGAAGATTTTAGTAAAGTAGCAAATGAACGTAAATGCGGCTTTTATAGAGGGGGAGCCGAAGAGTTTTTCTAGAAAAAGGGAGAGCAAAGGAGACCAAACAGTTAGAACTTCGAAATTAAAAAAAAAAATTTGTGACATAGGATGGCGTGCCTCTTCGTCGGTAAAGGGGAAGCCACGTGTATCCCCAAAATTGGAAGAGTGGAGAAACGATTTCCCCACTTGATGGATACAAATCCATCAAGTAGGGAAATGGGGGCAGTTGTGGGACCCGTTCCTAAATCATACACCACATGGACGGTTAAGTGGCAGAACAGGTCACAAACGGGGCCCATTGTCTAATAGGTGTCGAGAGTGACTAGCTAAAAGTTACGCGGGTCGCACGTGATTCCACATTGACCATTGGGCTATCCGAGGTTAGGGCCGAGCCCATCCCAGACCTTGGATGGACTCGGCCCAGTCCGATTGTCACCTCGACAGCTGGGGGGTCGGAAGCCCCAATGGTCTTCCACTAGAATACAATGAAAAACAACTCATAGCTCCAGACCCAAACAGAGCATTTAATGCGATTCTGAGTAGGTGTGCGCAGAGGGCAAGCCGTTCTGACAGAACGGCAATTTGTCCAAATCTCGCCCCTGACAGACTCGAGCCAAAGGAGACGGCGGAAACTAGGCTACAGCGGTGCAGGAGGGATCACGGTAATCTCGGCCCGTGACCTCTGGAAAAAGTCTTGAGGAAAAAGGTAATCAGTCCTGAGATCGGGAACCGTGTGGTTCACAATCTCAGGACTATATATATATAAGCCATGCATCCCTAAAGGCGAGGCATGTACGCATATGAAAAAGAAGTATTTTTTTTTTAAAAAAATACCCACTAATATCCCTACTGCAAAGTGTATAATTCAATTAATTAATTATTATTTTAATATATTTATAGCNTATAAGCAAGAAAAACAGATATACTCATACAGAGAAAAAAACTGAATCTTTGCTACTCAATCTCAGGGGTGAATATCTGACTTAAGCATCGGAGAGTCTTTGTAGTTGGTCACTCCCGCCTCTCCGACCCTGCCTGAAGTCGAAAGCTCTTTGAGATAGCAAGGACACGTGGACAGTTGGAGGATTCAACACCAGCGGTTCAGAGACACGTGGACAGTTGGTGAAAACCGCTCCAACAGTTTTAAAATATAAAAGTGATATTGAAATAAGTTTTTTTCTTCTTAGAGACCGGAAAAAAAATCATCTCAATTTTTTTTTTTAAAAAAAAAGAAGTTATAACGTTCGCAATTTGTATATTTCTCACGTGAGAAAACTGGCTAGTTGGTTGACTTGGAGCTTGAAGTTAGAACCCTCTCGAGAGTGCGGACGGTTGGAGACGCTTTCCCGTCTTTCATTTCTTTTTATATTTCCTTCACTTTCCCGGAAAATAAAAAAGCCTTAAGAAAGAGAACTAAACAAACAAACAAACAAGCCCAAAAAGAGAGAGAGAGACAGAAAAACCCTAATTTGCTGGTCCAAAGCGAACCCATTTGGTTTGAAATCCCCAAAATTTGAAATCCAAAACCACTCAAATTCAAATTCTCAATCCTCTCATGAAATTCTCGTTCCCCCAATTCACAGACTGGTGACCCCTATCCATCCATGGCTGGGTCGGCAACGATTGACAAGAGCTCATTGCTGTCGCCGACGAGCTCCCGGTCGGTGACGGAGACGGTGAATGGGTCGCACAAGTTCGTGATCCAGGGCTTCTCGTTGGCCAAGGGCATGGGAGTCGGCAAGCACATTGCCAGTGACAATTTCACGGTTGGGGGTTACCAGTGGGCCATTTACTTCTACCCCGATGGGAAGAATCCGGAGGACAATTCCGCCTACGTCTCGGTCTTCATCGCACTCGCCAGCGAGGGCACCGATGTCCGGGCCCTTTTCGAGCTCACCCTCCTCGACCAGAGCGGCAAGGAGAAGCACAAGGTTCATAGCCATTTCGATCGCACGCTCGATAGCGGTCCCTACACGCTGAAGTATCGGGGCAGTATGTGGTAAGTTTTGAATTCCGATTGCTGTTATGGAATTCGTGGTTAGAGATTATTTCGATTCGTTTCTTTTTTGTTTTTTGCGCAAATTTTGGTAGGTGAATTGTTTTCGAGTGAGAGTTTGTATAAAGATAAGGCTTTTTTGATTGATTGGCGTTATGTTTTCTGTGATAGTTTGAACTTGAAGTGTCGGGGCAGGATGTGGTAAGTTTTGAATTCTTACTGCCGTTATGGAATTGGCGATTGGAGATTTATTTCAATTAGTTTCGGTTTGTTTTCGTGCAAATTTTGGTTGGTGAATCGATTTCGAGTGATAATTTGTATTAAGATAAAGGGGTTTTTGATTGATTGGCATTATGTTTTTTTTTTTTTTTTTGGTGGTGGTTTTGATACTACATGGAATATGGACCTCAGAGAAATGTAACATTCTGTAGTTGCATTTGTAAAAATCTAGGAAAATATAATTGGGAATGCACTACAATTTTTTGTGTATAGGTGTGGTTACATGTTTTTATTTATGGTCTCTGCTAGTGTGTTCTCTTGTATATAATTTTCTTTTCCCCTGAAAGAAAAAGAAGAATAATGAGCTACAAAGCCGGAATGCTTAAAACTGAGAATATCATGACTAAATTATATTTACGGAGGCAAATTTTTTATTACTGCTATGCTTAGTCTTTGACCTTTTGATCAGAGCCTTCTGTCTAGACTTGATTCTTTTTAAGGCCTGTGTTCATCATTCTAGAGTTTCGAAAAGGCTAGTAAGGTATAAAAGGGCTTCATTTTTGGTGGATAGCAAAATCCAAAGTACATTTTGTTCGTTAGACAGCGCCTATTCTTTCTGCCAGTTGAGGAGTTTGTTGCCACAATGTTTGAAATGAAATCATAGATGATTAGTTAGAAAAAAGGACAATGTTTGAACAAAAATGAGAGGATTTTTCTCCATTTTGATTTGTTCAAAGGTTCGTAAAAGAAGGTTCCTGCATTGTTCTCATGAGAATTGTGGTGATGTAGATAGATGCCCCTGGTTTCATATAATATTTTTGGCCTCGACATGGGAGGAGAAGATCCAAAATTGATGCTATTATGCTAAATGGAATATCATTTTCCAGAAAAAATGGCAAAGTAAGGAGCAGAGTAATTGTTTTTACAACAGCAGATTTGTACTCCTAATGCTATGATATGTTAGAAAAGCTTGCCTGAAAAGTTTGTACTACTAAAGTTTTAGAGAAATGAATAATAAAAAGCAAGGTGAAAAGGTTTAGCTTTATAGTTGCCACGAAGATGCATTATGCTGCAACATTGTGGAAGCGGTTTGTTTGAGGATTTAGGGTTGCTAAGGTTAGGTTTAACGAAGTGAGAAAGAAATGAATTAGCATATGGGGAACATAAACTATTATAGAAACTTGGGTTCAAGAGCTAAGAACTTGGATTTGTCAAAGAGTATAATTTGGGTTCAAGAGCTAAGAACTTGGATTTTGTCAAGTAATATGAAGGAAAGAAATATATTAGCATACGGGGAACATAAATTATTTTTTTTAAAAAATCTCCAGTAAAACCCTATTCATGCAAACAAGAACAAAAATACTATTCACAAAACTATCAAAGCTGATTTAGAGAAAATCATTGCACTAAGGCCTCATATTTGAGGTATTAGGCCCTTTGCCTCATCTTTGATGCCACATGCCAGTAAAGTAAGTATTGTTGGACATGTCTCTAATCTTTATTAAACACATGAATGATGCGTGTGTATTATCAAATTCAATATTTTGGTGATTTTTAGTCTCAATCTCATTGTTGTGAAATAGAGGCTCACATGTGTATTTTTCGGTTCCCTGTATTCTTGTGGACCTTCCAAACAATGATCTCATTACTCTTTCATTGCCTGTGAAAGGAACTGAACGATTTTAGGCTTTTTCGAGTATTAGTAAGTGTTAGGCTCTTGCATTAATTTTACCCTGTTGAGCTGTTGTTGTAATTGCTACTGCTTGTAAATGTATTTTTAACATGCAAACATTATGACATGAACATCTATATTGAGAGCTTATCTTTATGACATTAATTTTCTTTATTTTGCTTTATACATTAGGGGATACAAACGTTTCTTCAGACGAGCTTTGCTTGAAAATTCAGATTATCTCAAGGATGATTGCTTGAAAATCAATTGTACAGTTGGAGTTGTAGTTTCAGCAGTAGAGTGTCCGCGATTACACTCTATTCGGGTCCCAGATTCGGATATTGGTGCACAATTTGGCATGCTACTTGAAAATATGGAAGGCTCAGATATTACTTTTGATGTGGCAGGTGAAATATTCCATGCTCATAAGTTGGTATTGGCTGCTCGGTCCCCTATATTTCGTTCTAAATTCTTTGAGGGGTCAGAGGAAAATAATTCAGAGGTTGAAATCACAGATGTGGAACCTAAAGTTTTCAAGGTATGATTGAAATATCAATTGAAGAAATGAATTAATGTTTCATCTCCAGTGGTAGTTTTGCAGAGTTTTTTACTACCATTTTTGGTTCTTAATCTATAGTTCCTACTTCCTATTATTTTCAACAGGCCATGCTGCATTTCATATATAGAGATTCCCTGACGGAGGATGTACAGCTTGAAACATCTAGTTCATCACCTGTATCCTTGGTATCTGACTCATTAACTGCAAAACTATTAGAAGCAGCAGATAGGTATGGTCTGGATAGGCTCAGAATAATGTGTGAGTCTCATCTCTGCAAGGATATATCTGTGAAATCTGTTGCTGAAATTCTAGCTTTGGCTGACCGATGTAAAGCCTCTGAATTAAAAGCTGTTTGTCTAAGATTTTCTGCTGAAAACCTTGCAGGTATTTTTCCCATTTATGATTCTCTTGTTAGCTCCCTTTTTTATGCAGTGCAAGCCGAAGTAAAACATTGTTGGAATCAGATATGAAATCCACATATGTATAGTGGATGTGGATGCATTGTGACAATTTATAAATAGAATTTGCCACTGTCTCAATCTGGGGTGGTTAGACAGAACATAGTGCGGAAATTCTAAATAAACAATGTTTCCGTTATGGATGATGAGTTTCCTGTCAAAAAGTTTTATAGATGAATCTCTACCAAATGTAATAGTATGCAAGCAGAGCTGATTTAGATAATCTTCGTATTGATCAGATTTGCAGTCAATTTTCCTCACAAATATCCAAGAATCATATAAGTACATCTATGTTTGGAACTTTTAATTTTAGAGTTCAGGACACATTTCGATACATTTAATGACATAAAATATTGGTATTTGAAATGGATGTCTTTCAAAAGAAGTACCCATGCAATCTTGTCGTGGGATTGATTTCCATCCGCATACTTTTTAGCTAGTCAAGAGAAGAAATGGTTAAGGTGACTTAAGCATAACAAGGTTTTGAAAGAAATTGGAAATGTGTATGAATATTTGGTTTCTCAAGAAATTTATGTTAAATCATCTAGTCTGCTACACGTTATTTTTCTTCTCTTTTCCAAGTTAATGGTCTAAAATCCATTCAACATCCAAAATTAGTTCCACTTGAACTTCACAAATTTGAAACGAGGTCTAGTTAACTTTAGAGGTCCTAAGCATTGTATTGGTTTCATAAACTAATGTGGTTGTCAACTAGAAGGAATTAGGGGATATGTACTAACAAGAGGAAGTTATAAATTTAGCTGATCGGTTGGGATATTCTTTGGGGATTGATTTTTGAAGCATCTTTGCTTCCTTTTGAGGCAGTTCTCCTGTTGGTGTGTGGGAACTGATTTTAGGCAAAGTAAGAGGTATTTGGAAGACTTTTTCTTAGTCAAGCAAGGCTTAAATTTATAACTTGTTATCAAGATTTCATCTATTTCATCACTAGAATAGAATACTGTCTCCCTTTTAGAATGTTTCGTTTGGTTATTAGCAAGTTGAAAAGATGTTAGAGGTATTTCATGGGAGTGTAAATGTGAGCGTGTTAAGGATCATTTGGTGGCATTGGCTATTTCAATTAGATACAATGTGGCAAATGGATTGCAGTTTGGGAAAGTTAAGTATTTGATTGCTGTTTGGTTATACAACATGAAAGATTTTATTTTTTTCATTTTTGTTTTTGTTTTTGTTTTTTTGTTTTTATTTAATCAGTGATTGAAAGGTTCTATTGCAATTGTTTTCGTTTGTCCTCCTCCTTCTTGCATTGTTTTGTATTGGTTAACCGATTGCTGATGGACTACTCCGTCATTTGTTGATATTTTGATTAAATGACAATCTGATAAGACTTTAACATTACAGACATAAAGCCTAGGTTTCTACTGCCCTTTTATTGTTTATTCTGCGTTAGATTTGGCTTCTTTGAGCTTTGTTTAGCTCCTTTTAAGGTGTAAAGTTTATTTCTCTCCCCTGGCTAAGTACTGGTTTATGTATATATTTCCTCCTCCTTGCTTGGGTGTTTTGGCGATCACGGAAGAGAAAATGGAAGGAAAATTTGGGAGTGGACAGCCACGAGAAAGAAATGTAGCCTCATTAGGAAAGTTTATTACATCTTTTTCCAAATTGCTAGTCTATTTTGTAATGTCATAAGGAGTTTGTGGGTCCACTTGTTCCCCCCCCCCGGTTAAGTACCATTTTTTGTTAATTGGTTTAGGATTCTTGGGAGCGTGGGATGGGAGGAGTTCAAATCCTAGTTAGGCCAGTTTATACAATAATTTCATAATATATTTTTTTTAAAAGATACCATTTTTTGTATCTATATTTTCCACCTACCTTGGATGTATAGGGAGCTTGAAAGAGGAAAGAAAAGGGGAGAATTGGAAGTGGACAATCTTTAGAAAGAAGTGTAGCCTCATTATAGAAGTTTTTGGAATGTCTTTTCTGATGTCACGTTGCTCTACCTCTGGAATTAATTATATTGTTGTGTAGACTTTTGAACTGCACTAGATTGTGGATGACAACTGAACTGCCTGGAGCAGCAATTTTGGCTCAGGGGTTTCTATTGTAAGTTTAAAATTGGTTTTGGAACTTTATCAACCTGAATTCCAAATGACCAGAAGAAATCAATCTTGGCTGAGTGGTGCCAAATTTCTGCTCGGTTGTTGATTTTGTTCAAAGGATTACTGGTGGTTAGATTCTTGGAGTATAATGCAAGCAATATGCGATAATGCAAATAAAGCTATTTAATAGGCTTAGGGATGAGGCACCACCTTTGCATGTCTCTGGACCTTCAGGGTGAGGGGAACCCTGGGCCACTAAGAACCCCTAGCTATAGATAAATCTGGAATTTAGGTGTTTTTGTGAAGCCCAAATTGAAATTATGGCAGCTTAAAGTTAATATGTGATTATTTGTAGGTCTTATTTTATTTATTTTTATATGGTCTATACTTGAATATTATTTGTTAAATGTATTCTTCTTGTAAAATCATCGGCTAGTGACACTCAGAATGGACAACTGTATTGCTTCTTGTGGAGCCATCTTATTCTTGGAGTACCAACTTTGTGAAATTTCTGAATTGTGGGGAAGAATATCGGAATGTGTCATGTATATAAGTCTCCTCATCCTTGATATTTCTTTACCTCATCTATTGTTGAACTTATTTCAGCTGTCATGCGATCGGATGGTTTTGAGCACCTCAAAGAACATTGTCCGTCACTGCAATCAGAGCTTCTGAAGACAATTGCAGGCTGTGATGAGGACTGCAGCAGTGGTGGAGGAAAGACCCGGAGCGTCTGGGCACAACTTTCGGATGGGGGTGATACCAACGGTCGGCGGGTCAGGCAAAGAACTTGATTTCTGAAATTTGTTGTTTTATAAATGCAACAGTGAACTAAAACAGAAAATTTTCATTCCTTTTTCAGCTGCTTATTTTGGAAAGAAATATGGAAAAAAAAAAAAAAAAACCTGATTGTTCAAAACGGTAAAGTAGGTGGTCTATGTTGCAGGTTGTTATAAATTGGTGCTTAATTCTGAACTGAACTAGTTGAGGAATAGGGTCATGTAGCTGTTTGCTGGACTAATAAGTGCTAACCCTAATGTCTAAGTAAATCCTAAAGTCAACATATGTGGTTCTATGCATTTTTAGCTTTATTTTGTTGTATTCTTTTTCTCCTGTTTTGATGCTAAATCCAGGTGTTGTATTGTAAAGATTGTATTTCCTTTTGCAATGTGTATTCATGGCATCACTTAAAGTAGAATTTTAGTATCTCGCATTTATAATTGTGATAAGTCTTTTTTTTTTTTTTGGGCGAAGATAATGTCTAATTCTACTTGTGAAAGTCCTGTCTTCTTATTTATCTATTTATTTTTTTGGTAATATTTGCCATCACCTTAGGGTGGTGTTCTCTTCACTTTAGTGGCCAGTCGGTTTATTTTCAATTCCCTCTTGTGCTTGGTGCTTTGGTTCAATGCAGTTTAGGCATGCGTCGAATTGTCATGTTGTGCGAAATTCTTGTGCTGTGAGAAATATGGGAAAATTCAATCGAATTTGATTTTTTATTATGAAAAAACCTTCTAATTTGATTATTTTTGAAATTCGACCTAATATAAACTAAGTTGGAAAATAAACAATAAATGACAAAATTATCCCTCAGGAGATGATAGATTTTGGTTTATATTACGTTTTTTACTTTGTGTGTGGATATATAGATAATTGTTTGGAAATTATTTGGTTTATATGTTTTTGGAAACTAGTATAGATAATTCTTAAATTTAATTTAATTCTACCATTTAATATGGTAATTTTTTTACTTTAATCAATTTTCCTAATTTTGATGATACTAGAATATCATATTTTAAAAATAGTCAAATTATAAATCTTTTTGTAATATTAAATTTGAAGGAATTTTCTTATATTTTTTAAAATACACGAGGTTTGTAAATAAATTATGAATTACAAGATTGTTTTATGATGATTTTTTATTTTAAATTTTATTATATTGGTCTTTAGATTATTAAAAAAAAGTTTCATTTTAGTCTTTTTTTTTGTTATAAATTTTGTTTGATTATTAACAGGAAAAGCACATGAGATGTATTTATCGTTTTGTATTATTGATTTTAACAAGATATTACATTTTGTTTATTTTTAAAATACATTATAATCAATGTGCAGCTAATTTTTATTTAATCAATCATTTTTAAAATGTTTCGATTCATGTTCTAAATTTTTTATAGTGCTAGCATATGTATCATGAGAATAGTACTTGTGTCTTATATGTTCAATTTGTTAAAAATAAGTTGAAATAGATAACAAAAAGAACTAAGATGGAACTCTTTTTATAGTTAAAGAATCAAAATGGCAAAATATAATATTTAAAGACCAAAATGAGATTTTTTCAAAGTTTAGTGACTAATAGGGTTATTTATTAATAATAACATTATTATGCATGTACAAAATTGGACTATATATATATATAAAATCAGTTGGACTAAATAAAATTTTTTAGAGGGTTAATTGTAAAAAGAGAGAAAAAAAAAAGAGACCCAAAATTTGTACAATCTATAATTTTAATGATATATTTTTAATTGTACAAAATTATATTTCTATATTTGAAACTTTGGTAAATATTTAGGTACAAATTGAACATTTATATCGACTATTTTAAGCTACTTTCAAAAAGAATTCTACAGTGGCACTTGCCAAAAGGAAGTGCCTGATACCACTTGACAAAACTGAATTTGGCCCCACAATCTCTAAATAAGACGAAGGAAAAGTTAGTAAAATAATAGTTTGGAACCAGTAAAAGCAAGTAAACTTAACCTGTTACTATTTAAAGTTGTCTCGCAATAGATGATACCACTTCAATACCACTTCATCTGAGTTTGGTTCAGCTTTCATGAAGAGGAAGACTACGACTGTAGTAAAGGCCCAAGGGCAATACTGGACTTTCACTGCTTTTATTTTATTTTACTTTTTACTTGATCTTCTTTAATTTCTGATTCTTTTTTTACTTAAATCTTGTTTATTTTGTTGACACCACTTGTCTCTCTGATTTAATTTTTTTAATTAAATTCAGTTTCGTCAATGAATTAATGGTATATAACATTATACTATTCATTCTCTTTTGTTAAATGCTTCCAATCTTTTTTCTTTCTTTTTTTCTTAAATTTATTGTTGGAAACTATGCTTTCAATTTAGTTATTAATTTAATGGTGGTATATTTTATCAATTAAGTATAATGTATACATACATATATATATATTTATATACTTGTCTGTTTGTTAGTTTAAGTTGTCTGGTGTATTACCTCAAAAAAATAAAAAATGTTGTCTGGTGTATACATTATATATGATTATGTAAAACATATTAAATCAAATCAATAAAACAAATTAATTAAAAAAGGCAACTGAATTTTAGAACCGGCACACCTTGTTTCATTCACTCTTATTCACAGTCGTTTTATTCACAAGGATGTCGTATATATATTTTCATCTTTTTCTTTTTTACTGCTGCATTGGAAAATTTTTCTATTGGAGAAAAGGAGAGGAAACGCAAAAAAAAAGGTAATTATTAATGTCTTTATTGAAATTATAGCACCAAAGAAACTGAGTTCAAAACTAATAACTCTAATGGCTTCTCACGAGAGAGATCAAATGAAACATAAAACTCGATTTCTGACACTAATCAACAAATGACATGTTATTTCTCCATATTTGACACTATTCAGTAAATGCCATATTGCTTAGATTGGCAAGAAATTTGGTACCGAAAATAATTTTTTTAAGCATAAAGTTCATGACCACATTATAGAAACAATATAAAAGAGAATCCTACTAACGCAAAACAAATTATAGACATAAAAGAAAGAATGAGGCCAAGGGGTTGAGCCCTGTAGCTCTAACTGACAAAAAATTCCTGCTGAACAAATCAATAATTGCAGCTCACCAACCAGCCATAATAAAAATAGTGAAAAAACAGACGCAATAAGAATAGTAAAAAGAGCAGTCGTAATAGGAATAGTAAAAAGGGCAGCTGCAATAGCAATAGTGAATAGAGCAGCCGTAATAGCAATGGTAAAAGATGGTGTTCACACCAATTTTCAAGATCTATAAATACGGAGAGCTTCATCACTTGTTTTGCATTCTATTCTAAATCCTCTTCCTTTCTAAGGGAGAATTCAAGTCTAAGAATTCCTCTTAGTGTCCCACTTGTTTTCTCCTAAATTGTTTAGAGAGTGTTATCTCCTATTTCAAGAGAGAGAGAGGTTCATTTGTTCTCTACTTATATTTAGAGAGAAGTAAGTTGTAGTCTCCTTTTCATAGTGAAATTCTTCACAGCCTTATCCGTGGATGTAACCTAAATTAGGCGAACAACGTTAATTCTTTTGTGTGCCTTATTTTTTTTCATTTTATCCAAATTTTCTCAACTCATATTTTAGCTGTGTATTATCACTTCCGCAAAGCCGATCTCCTAACAATTCCTAAAGAATAAAATGTGATGATTGCATTTCCAAGCTGCAACACTAGTTAACAATCAATTAAAATTGGATTTGTAAAGAAAAATTAAGCAGAAAACCAGACATAAGTAACTAGAAATATGTTTATTTGAGCCAAAAATGTAAAACAAGATAATTATATGAATAACATCAGGAATTCAGAACAAGTATTCGAAAACACAAGTATGCCGTATAAGGAATAATGGTACTGTTGATTTAAGTTCACACTTGTACTTGGATGTTCAGCAACTGTTAGTATGATATGCGAAAATATAATAATGCAGCATGTAAAATAGGATATGCAGGTAAAGAGATCAAATGACACTTCATACTAAAGAGCAAATTATGAGAAATTACCAAACAATGTGATAAAATGAGAGTCTACAATCAATTGAAACAAGCTGCAGACATCTTAGTAGAGAGCACAATCAGATCACATACAAAGTCTCTCTAATATGGAAAGCCTTCAAACGATTTTAGCTCATTTCCATTAAAAAGATGGGCTGCATTATACATCAACATTATATCTAATCAAAGAGAAAATCGTAAGGCTCTAAGGAGATGTGCTAAATAAACCACCCAGAAGGCTTTCTTGTTTTAAAAATCACACAGGTTCTTGAAAGTTGTACAAAATTATCAGGTCATGTCTTATTTAATATTTAGCTTTTTATACAAAATTATCACATCATTCTACAGTCATTCCAACAAGCTGGTTTCTATGTTTTGGGAACAAAAATGAAAAAAAAAAAAAAAAAAAAGAGAGAGAGGGGGGAATGGAGGCATTTGTAACAAACTGTCATTAGAGACCGCTCCAACCAAACAAAATCACAGACAACGAACAATGGGATAAAAATAAATTTAATTTAAACAAAAATAAAACTATAGAAAATAAAATGAAAACGGGTCTTACTTAAGTGTATGTTTTCATTTCAACAAAAAGTATCGAGTATTTTTAAGTATACCAAAAATTGCTAATTACGCACATAATTATAAACCAGTAATATTCATGTGAATCGATTAAATTGAGTAGGCAAGCCATTAATTAAAAGGAACTTTTTTTCTCTCTAGAATTGAAAAATTAATTGAATTATGTTAATGTAAAAAGAAATTATAAACTATGTATATTATGCATACGCACGGATAAAAAGACATATATTAGTCCATATAGATATATTTTTATTTTCTTAAGTTACACTTATGCTAACTAAAATTGCAGAAGATGCAAAAGTACGGTATGTGGATATGGACTCGCAAAAGCTACTAAAGTGTTTTGGTAGATAATGTGTCGATAAACTCATAATTACAGACCAATAATATTCCTGTGGATCTATCAGAAATAACAATAACAGTATATAATACTCTCAAAGTCATAATGTTTACTATTCTTTATTAATAACTAGTAGAAAATAATGAGTTGAAAAAACTCAACACAATATTAATTAGAACAATATGATCAATTATGTCGATCAGCTAACACATACAGTGACAAAAATAATGCTGACCTTTGCCCTTTTTGCAGATGCCTCCCTTACAAGCCCTTTTACAGTATTCACTGCACTTGGTGTTACCTGATTCACTGGTACATAGACCTCTCACATTCGCAGTGCTGCAGCATTTGACTTCGTTGACTATTTCTGTACTGTTCAATTCTCTGCCTTCCGAATCACAAACTTGGGAATGAAGAGAGAGATGTAAGTTTCAACGTATGAAGATGCATGGATCAAATATATATATATAATACCTACACATAAGTTTAAAAAAAAAAAACTAGAATAGAAATTTAACTAAAGATTCTCATTTAGATTCATGTGTTAACGTGTATGAACTGTAAACAATCATACGTTGTTAGCTTACTAATTTATTATAATGCGGATAGAAACCGGCTACAATTATTCTATGACGCATTACTCTATGAATATATAATGATGCACGTACATGTGTAGAAAACATGGATGTATTGCAAAGAAAGTTGAAAATCCAAAATCTAGCCATTTATAATATTTCATGAAATCCCCTCCCATAAAAATTAAAAATAGCTTTTTTTTCAGGGAAAAAAAAATAGCAGAAACCTCTTGTATATATATGTTTGACTATAACCATGTGAAGATTGAGTACGAAGTCTAGCCAAATCACCGAATCGATATATGTGTATGTTTACTATACGACGACCAATTGAGTCACTAACTAGCACATACATAATACACAAGATTCTTCTAGTCAGAGAAAAAAA
This sequence comes from Parasponia andersonii, assembly GCA_002914805.1. Taxonomy (NCBI): domain Eukaryota; kingdom Viridiplantae; phylum Streptophyta; class Magnoliopsida; order Rosales; family Cannabaceae; genus Trema; species Trema andersonii. Next base: position 561,492 of record JXTB01000030.1, read on the forward strand.
ATTACGCATAATTCTAGAATTAGTTAGGAGACGAAAATAATATTGGCTAATTCACATGGTGAAAGATTGATAAAAAAAAAAAGCTGTTAAATAATATTAAAAAGAAATAGGGACAAACCGAAACAGAAGATGAGAAGCACAACAAGAAAAAAAGATAAAACTTGAAACTTGGCCATCCTCTCGATATCTTTTTAAAATTTGATCACTTAGAATTACTGAGACTCGAAGGACGAAAGTTAGTGTACGCAAATTTATAGCAGAAAATGGGACATATATTTGCAGCATTAATGAGGTTTAATCAATCTTTTTCGATCTCTGAGGAAAGCTAGTGTTCCCAAAATTAATGAGATTTCATTAAATACAAAATCAAAGTTTTTTTTTTTTGTCCCATTTCTAATAACCAGTGAATTGGTGACACAAATTTTGAAAATTTAAATTTCCTAATCCACCTTTTTTTAAATAAAAAATATAATTTTATTTTAATTCTTAATAAAATTAATGTAACCAATTCTTAGGTTGATCATGAATCAAAATATTGAAATTGGAGAGAGGATTTGACTTATATATGACAAATGAGGAGAAGACTTTTCTTTCCCGGTACTACATCAAGATTTTACCATGTCAACTTGTAATTACCTTCCGGAGTAATTTTCGGGTTTACAATTGATTTCCTTAAGGGGAAAAAAAGGAAACAAAAAACAACTACTTATATTAGAATATAATAAACACGAGTATAATAAACAAGATTAATAATAATAACTAATTTTTTTAAAAAATACTTATATTAGAATTATATAGGAGTTTTAGTTTAATTTTAATTTTAAACCGTTTAGGAAAAAAAATTGAAACACAAAAATAGAATATTATATTATAGATAAACTCGGTTGAACTTTGTTTACTTAAAAGTTTATTTCAATTTGACAAATGATTTCTTTTATTACTTAACAATTAACAACTAAAATTTTGCAAGAACGGGGTATGTATCCAAATATAGTTGTGAGTCCGACTTTTACAAAAAAAGATAAAAGAGTATTCATAAGAAATAACTTTTTTTTTTTACATCAATTTAAGAAATACCCTTCTTTTACCCATTTAATAAATGTCCGTTTAATTTATGTAGAATTTATGAATTTGTATTTATTAATATACAAATTTATATGAACTATATGAATTTTGATATTGATACATTGCTTAAAATAATGATATATTTCAACTATTTTTTATAAACTCGGCTATTTTTTGGTAGTGTTTGAAAAATAGTCATTTCAGGACTTAACATTCAGCCGTTTGGCTAAGAAGCCCTTTCTGAGGGATTTACAACAATAAAATAATTAATAGTCCTTCAATGACGAAAGACTCCCTCAATAATTTTATTAGAAATAAAAAGCCTTAATTACTGTTGTCACCGACATCTATACCCTGATCATAAACCTATTTGAAAATCAAACTGTCAAAAAGAAAAAATAAAAATAAAAATAAAAAAGCCCCAAGATTTATTGTTCGTAAGATATGATTTGAATCCAGAAACGTTCATGTAAATGATGTATAGGGTAAGAAAAAAGATGGGGTCCCAAAACAATTTGTGGCTTTCACATACTTATTTTTCTTTTTTTTAGAAAAAAAAATTAATGATACAAACGATCTCTAAATTATCTAATTTGTGATAATTTAATTCTTAAACTTTTAATTATAATATTTAAACCTCAATTTTTTTAATTTTAATAATTCGATCCTTAGACTAACTAAATTATAAATTACAATTAAAATTTGATCAAAACATATGTAAAAAGCACGTGACAGCGAATAACAGAGCCGTTATAGGCTCAAAGGGGTGATGGCTCACCCTCATTTTTTTTAAAAGTTATATCTTTTACCTTAGTTTTATCTAAAATTTTCAGTTTTATTCTTTATTTGCCCTTTGAATTTTTGTAATTATAATTTGTGCTCTTCTTTTATTAAAAAGAATTTGATAATGCCCTTAATATGACCCACTAATTTTTTTAAAATTTTTAAACTTTATTTATATTATTTTGAAGTACTAAATTTTACCTACACTCTGGATAATTTTTCTTTGAACTCACTTTAAATACCATTTTAAGTCTATATTAGTTTATGTAAACTAATGTGTTTAAAAATTAGTTAAAAATATTTTAGTATATGCCCCCCTTAAAAATATTTCATGGCTTTGTTATTGTTGGTGGCATCTGAAAATGTATTTAAAAAGTAATTTTGGAATTTCAATCATAAAAATAAACAAGTACTAAAAAATTTTCTTTAAATTTACTGCTCCAAAAATCTTTAAAAATGCAAATAGTATATCTTTCCTACTTTCGAAATCTCTTCACTCTGTTTTTTTTTTCTTTAAATATACTTTTAAATATTACTGCGTGCTAGAAAGATGTATTTTTTTGTCATAAATTTAATAATAAATTTGTAATTTAAACAATCTAGGAACTAAATTGTTTCAAATCTGAAAATTTAGGGACTCAATTGTAATAATTATAATTCTGAGGACCAAATGCACAAATTGGATAGCTCAGGGCCATTTGTGCCAAAAACTCTAAAAGAAAAAAGTAAAATAAAATAAACAAATAGATAAACACACTATAAAACCCAAAAAGTGTAGTGCGAGTTAGAGCGTAACATAGGTCTGGCCGTCACGATGGGTTGAAGCGAGCAGACTTCGTCTCTAATCAGTTATCTCCATTTTGGATCTTAATCTTCATCTTTTCTTTACAATTCCATAACCAGAGACAAACAAAGCTGAGGGAATCGAGTCTCAGATCCTTTGAATCAGATCTGATCTGTGGCGAAATCCAAGATGAAAGCCTAAACACTAACCGTAGCAGCTTCTGGCTTCTGGTAATCTTTTTTTTTTCTTTTTCTTTTTTACGCTATTTAAATTCAACTGTCGCGTGTGTGTGTATATATATATATATGTATATATATATATCAGGATGCTATTATAGAACCCATTGTTAGTTGATTGAATCGATACTATTGATGAATCTAGCATTGCACTGTTGTTTTAATGATGCTCTCAGAGGCTTTTTTGTTTGGTTTTTTTTTTCTTTCCCAAGAATCATAATTATTTGTAAGGTGATAATTTTTTATTTTTCATAAATGAATTTTACTATTTTATTTTAGATGATACTAGAAACAGGGATAGAGATTGATATTGTTAATGTTCATTGTGAAGGTCTACAAATCTCCATGCCCAATTTCGGAATTTCGCCTTCTATTGCGACATATAATAATACTATGTTGGATTCTCTGTGCGTCGAATGGAGAGCCATTCAAGCCACTGAAAGGGAAGTTATGAAGTTGCTAGATAGAAATGAATATATATATATATATATATATATATATATATATCAAAGTTGTAATGTGATGTTATGGCATTTTCTTAGTTAGTGTTCTATTCGATTTAGGTCGAATACCCTATGATGCCTTTTGTTCAAATATCTCATTTGTTTTATCCATTTTTTCTTTACAAAGAGCATCCCTTTCCCTTAGACAATTTATGGTTATTGTGCATCATACCTGAGTATTGTGCGATAATTTTATGGTTATTGTGCATCATACCTGAGTATTGTGTGATGGACAAGGCCTATAAATTGTTTGAATTATGCGATTTTGACTAAGGCCTACTTTTTGTAAAGTGAAATGGATAACGCAAAAGAGAGTTTTGAACAAATCAGGCATACGGCAATATTTGATATAACATCTTCGACAACATTTGTTCAAAGATCTTTTTTGCCTTATTCATTTCACCTTGTAGGCAATATCCCTTAGACAATTTATGGTCCTTGTGCATCATACGTCTTTAGAGAAAGTATCGTCTAATGGACAAGGCCTATAAATTGTTTGACCTGACTTTCTCAACTTGGAAAAGAACTTACATACAATTGTTTGATATGATTAACGGATTTGACTAAGGGATATTGTTTGCATGGTGAAATGGATAAAACAAATGAGATCTTTGAACAAATGGTATCGAAAGATGTTCTGTCCGATGTTGTATGTCATTGGTCTGTACTTTCTATGATAATATGTTTCAAAGGTGAATATTTTGTTTCAATGGTGAATTTCTTTGGCATCTTAAATGATGATGGTAACAGTGAGCTCCTATTTTTGCTGCTTTTCTTTGATTTATTTATTTATTTGGCTACTCATTGTTCTTGTCGAGGAAAAGATAGACAATTGTTCTATGGAAACTGTTGATGGAAGTTTTATCAACAATAAATTTAGAAAAAATCAAGAGATGTGGCTTGTGTGAATTGAAGTAATAATCAAAGCAAATAAGGAGAGAGGGATTTATAGTGGTTCAGCCCCGAAAAAGATGAGCCTACGTCCACTGTTTTCTCACTATTTTATGAATAATAATGAACACTCAAGGTTACAATCTCGTCTGGAAATCGGAAAGACCGAAAAGCTATTGAAAATACTAAACACTTAGACTACCCAAAGCTTAGAATACTCTAAACTTGGAACTACTCAGACTTGAATTTTCTGTGACTTTTTTCTCCCTTTTGAACATAGAGTCCCCTTTATATAGATAAAGGTAACCTTATGTCCCAAGGATCTTTATGTCTCTAGGATCCTAATTGTATAAACGGGTAACTATACAATTGGGTAAATTAAGTAACAATATAATTGGATAACTATTCAAAATGAATAACTACTTGATCACAAATAGGATACTTCAGTTTCCCTTTCCTTGTAGGTTTTTTCCATAGCATTTACTTGTTCCCATCTTCTTATAGATTTCCTGTTTGACAAGGCAAACTGCACGGAGAAGGTCGCACAAAACCTGTGGAAGAGGTCGCATATAACCATCACGGAGGAGGTCGCATATAACCTTCACGGAGGAGATCGCATATAACCTTCACGAAGGAGGTCGCATATAATCCTTATGCGACCTTAGGATTTTAGACCGCACAACAATTGCCTCCCAGCTCCATTAGTTCTTTAGGACGAAATGGAGCTTCTAATTACCGTGCGACCTTGTGATGTCATAACTTAAACTTGTGGTCTGAGTAGTCGAAGATCCGTCAGATTCAAAATCTCATCTCTCAGGATCACGCGTATCTTCTTTTTTCTGTCAGAACGGAACACGTGTAGCTAAGAGCGAAATTCGAGGAAGCCTGATTAATATCAACCGTCACTTTTAAAATCAAATCTTTTCAAATTTTAAACAATCTTGACTTTTCGGATAGACTCAAATCCCGCGCAATCCTTAGCCTTTAGATTTAAAATTCAAATTCTCTGATCTACGGCTGCGATCTAACGGTTCCTAGGTTATAAATATCAGAAACCATCTGTTTCATTTTACTATTTCTCTCAAAAAACTTCAGAAATCCTCAGAACCCTAGCGCCGTTCTATCTCCCAGGTCGCTCCAATCACCACTTCTTCTCCGACGAAGTTTCGAATCGACTCAAACCTTCCTCTCCTGAAGAAAGGTCAGTGTCTTCTCTTATTTCTTTCATTCTTGAAAATAACTTCAATCTGGGAATAAACTCTTTTCACCGAAGTGAAACAAGAGATTTGTTCCTCTTATACTCCTTTTTTTTTCAGTCTGTAGAGTAGAATTACTAGATATCACTTAGAAATGATCCTATGAAAAGAATCTCTAGGGTCTGATACCCTAATTTATTCTTACTGAACTGACAGTTCATTTACTGATGAACTGCTCGAGCACCTTCTGATGAATTGCTCGAACACTTTCTGATGAACCCGTAGACCATTTAGGAATAAACTAGTTTGTTTAATACAATTTTAGGATAAATACTCAGAATGTTAGCATAGTAGAAATCCTCAATATCTGAATCTCTGCGTATTTCTTTTTAGATGTCTAGTAGTGAGGAAATATTTAGGGAATGAAATGCCTTTTCTGGGGAATCCGGCTCAAGTGTTAGTTCTATTAACCTTGAGGATTATCTCGAGCCCGAACCCGAGATAGAAATAACTGGGGCAAGACAAAATAGTCCTCGAATAGGCGATCTTTCCCAGGATCAATGGCCCAGACACATAAGGGATGCTCCGGCATTTTCTTCTGGCTATCAATACGTTGAGGGAAACTGGTCATGTATCAATGTTCGAACGAGCTGCACGTCGAACAAACTCAGCAAAATCGCGAGCAGTTACAAGATCGCTATCCCTCTGCGTCTTCCAATGGAGTTCAACTGTCCACACACACCCCCTCGTGGACTCGCTTCCTTTTCTGAGGCAGTCCTCAAATGCGGTGTGCATCTCCCCCTCCACCCGTACATAAAATCGATCATAGATTACTATGGGGTCGTCCCTTTTCAATTGACCCCTAATACTTATAGGTATATGGTAGGTTTATATATTTTGTATCATAAATTAGGTTTAGAAACCCCTTCTCCCGAGGAATTCGCTTGGTTCTACCAAGTAAAATCAAATCCGTCAGATCTCGGCATCTTCTATGCAAGCAAGTGGTCGAATCAAGCCATAAAAACGATCTACGGGGTTCGCAACAACATGGGAAAATGGAAAAATCCATTTTTCCATTTTGACTATACAGCCAATGGCTTCTTCCAAAACCCCGGTAGGTAGTCTTCCAATTTATTGTCTTGTTTGCATATTCATTCTTTATACAGATCGCATTCCAATGTCATCGCAGATAATAGGGATCGACCTGGACTCTCCAGTGATCAGCTCGCAAGAGTATGTGCGATCAACGAGCTTCCAGTTGAAGAATTTAACTGGAAGGTTCTAGGCACATCGAAGAACCTGGTCGCTTGCGGTCTGATTCCAAAGGGTACCGCGTTCCCAGACCCCCCGGTTATCTCCTCCAGACCAGCGAGCTCGAAGAAGAAGCCCAGGAAGAAGACGGACTTGGGTGCCTCGTCCTCCAGGATCAGAAAAAGAAAGGCACCGGCCACACCACCTCGCTCAGAGCCCTCATTTCCAGAGACCGTGTCCCCACCAGCTCCTCAACCAGCTCCACAGGAAGAAGGTAATTGCACGCTCATTCTAATTACCTTTATATTTCGTTTCCTCGCCCACTAACACATTCTGTTGTACAGAGATGGTCATTGGAAGCGGTCTGCGAGCTCCTCCATCAACTCTCGGGTCAGTAGCAAAAAGCAAAACACCCGAGAGTACGCCACCATCGAAAGGGAAGGAGAAGGTCGACTGCTCGAAGAAAAGGAAAGTCGCCTTCGAGGACGTCCACCCAGCGAGCTCGCACCCTCCTCAACCATCTCAGCCAACGAGCACTTCAGAACCCCCTTCCGAGGCTGCTACCTCTTCGGAACCGAACTTGGCGGATAAAGGCGACGAACTCTTCGCGCTCCTTAACCAACTACCAGAGAAGGCTGGTATGAGCGCAGACTTCATCGACCGCTTCACGTCTGAAGAAGGTTGGGAGCGAATGAAGCGTCGTTCCGCCAAGGTCGCTTTCGGATCTGCGATGAGGATGCTGGCCAATGTAAGCTTCTTAATTCTCACTTTTGATGTTGACTTGGAGATTTTCATAATACTTTATTTTTTTTTTAGACTGCGGCTGCTGTTGTCCTGATGCACGATCCAGTTCTCGAATGCTTGGAGAAAGCTGAGAAGCTCGATGAAATAACTCAAGCATTCGAGAACTCGGAGAAGGCTTGGGAGGAGGAGAAGGCGAACTTCCTCTTAGAGAAGCAGAAGATGCTCGAGGACCTGAGCAAGGAGAAACTCGCCAAGGAAAATCTCGAGGAGAAAGTCAAAGAGCTCGAGAAGGTCGCTTCTGAGTATCCGGACCATATGAGAGAAGCGACCACCGAGGCGGTTAACAAAGCCATCGAAGAGTTCAAAGCGACCGAGGTCAAAGAACTCGAAGATAAGGCTAGCGATATCGCCTCGTCGACCATCATCTTCAACATATTCTACGAGCATCCGGACTTTGACTTCTCCATCCTTGGCGAGGATGTGGTCGAGCTTGTGCAGAGCTGGAAGGAGGATACAAACAAAGCTGGTGATGACGGCGCAAGCCCTTCCTCATGAAGTGGTTTTTGTTTTTTTTTTTTTTAAACAATGCGGGCTTTGTCCCCTCTCTGTATGGATGACCTTCTGTTTAATAAAAATTTTTCCTTCCTTATATGCTCCTGTAAAATAGCGATAAGAAACGATAGTAACTTTAACCAAGTAGTCGATCACAAGTGATCGATCAGTACGCTTTTAGCGATTTAAATCCGACTAACTTAAAACGAGTTTTAAGCATTAGGATGGGTTAGGTCGCTTAAGAAAACAGTTAATACGAGTGATGCAAACTCTAACTGTATTTCAAAAGTTCCATGTCAAAATAAATTATAGCAATATATCACTTCGAACAACGAACGTTTTGCTTAGTTACTTTTCTGTTCGAGGAGGGAAATTGCGTAATACGACATGCTAAGGCATGAAGCGAGGATAAAATCCTAGGATTTTAAGGAGATTCAGATACGTCGATGAAGTGATCTGAGACTTAGATACTTTGACCATCTAAAACCCTGTCTCCTCTAAATGGACGTTTGCATAGTCCCTTAGGGAACAAGTAGGAGATAACTGTGATCTGATCCCACTGCCCCCCGAGTTATATGGTGTCCGAAAACTGCCATAAAACTATAAATGAAGAATAG
>JXTB01000030.1:575132-599336 GCA_002914805.1 Parasponia andersonii
CAATCTCGTCTGGAAATCGGAAAGACCGAAAAGCTATTGAAAATACTAAACACTTAGACTACCCAAAGCTTAGAATACTCTAAACTTGGAACTACCCAGACTTGAATTTTCTGTGACTTTTTTCTCCCTTCAGAACATAGAGTCTCCTTTATATAGATAAAGGTAACCTTATGTCCCTAGGATCCTTATGTCTCTTGGATCCTAATTGTATAAACGGGTAACTATACAATTGGGTAACGTAAATTAAGTAACAATATAATTGGATAATTATTCAAAACGAATAATTATTTGATCATAAATAGGATATTTCAGTTTCCCTTTCCTTGTAGGTTTCTTCCATAGCATTTACTTGTTCCCATCTTCTTATAGATTTCCTATTTGACAAGGCAAACTGCACGGAGAAGGTCGCACAAAACCTGTGGAGGAGGTCGCAAATAACCTTCACGGAGAAGGTCGCATATAACCTTCACGGAGGAGGTCGCATATAATCCTTATGTGACCTTAGGATTTTAGACCGCACAACATGAACATATAATTATAGAGCCATTCTATACCCCCTCTTTATGTGGTTGATGCTGCGTGTCATTCGTGTCTTTTATATACATTCTATGCGCATTCTTCCAGTTGTCATTCTCTGATCTCCCGTGAGCAGAATTTTTTCATTAGTATTGATTTGAAATGAAATTTCAGCATTAGTTTTTTGGTTCAACATATTGAGTACACTAGGGAATAAAAAGGCACTTCGCTATTGCTACATCATGCATCATGTACATAACATCATTTAGACAAATGCATAGCGAGATTTTGATATAACATCACCAATTGCTTAATGAGCAAAGTTAATAAATTCATGGAGGTGGTTGATAAATGTTTTTTGTTTCAATTAAAAAAGATTAACAAATGTTTTTTGAATATGCAGGTATAAGCCAACTTCCTTTCCTTTTTTTTTTTTTTCCTTTAGTTTTTTGTTTTAAGTAGAAGGTGTTTGTTCTGATTGAGAGAAAAGCTGCTTCACGTTTGAGTACACTCCCGAACTGCTATTTCTAAAATCCCTTTACACAAAATGACTATATGCCAACATATTCTGTTCTCTTGTATACCTTTTGTTTTTTTTTTTGGGGTTCTGTTTCATGAATGTAAATGAATTTGTCAGTTAACATTAGGGTATTCCCGTTATACTTTGGTGTAAATTTAGAGGTTACTTCATAATGTCCACATTATAGTATTAATGTTAGTTGAAGACGTTGACGTCTAAATCTAATTCACAGTATATTATACATGCTTTAATAACTTAATTCAGTGTTTGACTAATATCACTTAGTGCGATGCGTGGTGGCGGCGGTTCAAACGAAAGTACGACGATCGGAAAATTGCCGAAGCAGTTATATTGTTAAACTACATCTTATAAAAATTAAAGAATTTGATTTATTTCCTCACTTCCTTTACTTTAAAAAATGTTCTTCATATCTTTCAAATATTTTTAATTTAACCACCCCATTCTGAATTTCCACACCTCTAGTTTTCCATTGAATTCAACTACTTTCTCATCTTTCTTCTTCTTCTTCTTCGTTCTTTTTGTTTTGTAATAATTTTTGTTCTCTTTTCGATGATATAATATAGTGCGAAAGTTTATTAAATTTGCTATTAATTGGGAGGTCTAGATGGGTCAGATTTTATTTTTCTTTGGATTATTTGTTGATTAGTGAAATTGATCAGAGATATTGTTTTTACTCTACATATGGGTTTGCCTTAATAAACTGCTTGTGTTCTTTTTTTTTTCCCGGTTGTTGAGGACACTGTTGGGTTAATTTTATTTTATGCTTTTTTTAAAAAAAAAAATTATTTTATGCTTTTAGTAATTTCAATTTAATTATGCATCTTATGATGTAATTTTTTTTTTTAAAAAAAAAGAAGTGGAGTGGGAGGGGAAAAAAGGAAAGAAAGAAAAATCCCCGAAGGTGGAAAATTCCCTTTTCTTTTTGGGACAAAAGGTGGCAATATGGGCCTTTTTAAAAAAAAGGCAAACTGGCAAATATGCTGTTACACATGGCAAGTGCAAATAAAAACATATAAAATTAATAAACCAATCTAGAAATAGAAATAGTCATTTACAAAGACAACGAGGTCCTATTGTCTCTAACTTCCTTGACTCCCAAGAAATCAAGCTCGTAGAAAATAATAGGAATCTACAACTATTCCTGTTGCCTATATATATATATAAAGGCGAACCGTCATTCTTTCCCATTCGTCTCCACTCAGTCTCTCGTTTCCTATCAAAAGTTCAGAAATATTTCGTTCTGAATTAATAGATATCAATGGCTTGGTGCTCACACTGTCTTGTAGAATCCGAAACTCAACTTAGCAACGAATTTGTGTAAGTAAATTTTTACTGCCCTTTCTTCTAATTGTTCGTTCTTTATTTATTTATTATTTTTTCCTTCTTTGGTTTGCGTATTACTCTTTTTTTCAGAATCTAATTTGTTATGTTCTTATTTTGTTCTCGTTTTTCGGTTTCTTCCTTTGTGAAAATACTACTTTGCCAGTTTTAATTTAATATATACGAATTAACTAAAATTGTTCATGTGTAATAAAATTAGTTAATTATTTTATGTAACCAATTGCAGGACTTTCCTTAATTCTTCTTATTTAATCTTTTTCTTGAATGGGTACTTACTGACCTTTTTTGAAGATAAAAATCACTTTGTGCCTATGATGTACTATTTTTTTTTTAATTTCTTTTTCGTTTCAAAGCTTACTATATGAAGTTTTATGTATAAATTATGGCTATAATACAAATTACCTTTTGGTGTTCTAATGCAGATGTTGTTCTAGATGTGGTAAAGTTCTGGACGTGGCACTTGCTTTGCCAAACTTTTATGTAAGATCATTGAAGAGAAGCAAAAGGAACAAGAAAAATACTACCAGGGGTCTCACTAACTCAGCTATAAACAAATTAGAGTAATACCTCCAACTTCGAGCAATGAAGAAAATTAAAAAATCGTCCCAAAACTCGGAAAGACTATTTCTTCAAGTGATATTGTTGCATCTGAGGAATCAACGGCTAGCAACCAACCTATATATGACGATGATCAAGTACAATATAATTTTGTAACGGGGCAATCAATGGCTGTCATATATGATGAGCAACTATAGTATTATACTAATTTTGTAAATTTCCATATCTTTAATACACCACTTTTTAGCCTCAATTATCACTAAAAACTTCATATTACGACTCATTAAATATAGATTAGATTTTCTATGATAAACATTATTTGTCAGACAAAAAAAAAATAATGGTTCAATCACAAATTAGCAAAAAGATTTATTCAGATTGTGATAGAAAGTGGCTTCATTCTTTGTGACACATCTAAGACTTTTAATGCTGTTTTTTTTTTAAAAAAAAATTAGTTCTTTTCAATTCCAAGCAAAAATTCAGTGGTGACTAATTATAATGCTTTTAAGTTCCTTCAATTATATTAATTATTTGTTGGTCAATTACCGTAATGAATTATATCAACTTTTTAATTTCTTTTGACTTGCACATGCAGGCGTAAAAAAATAACATTGACTATGAAGAATTTGTACAGGACTTGGGGATTTGTAATAGTGTTAGTCGACAGAGAGGGCTGATGGAATCATGGAAAGACACAATTAATTCGTGTTTTTTTTTTCTTTTTTTCCGTGTAAAAATTATTTTGCATTACTTGCATGCAGTAGAATAAGTACTGTACATAAAAAATTCAGACCTCTGCTTGCTGAGATTTTTTTTTTTTTTTTTTTGGTTTGGCGGGATCCTGCATTATGTCTAACTTAACAATTGTGGATATAAACACTAAATCGTTTATTTTATTTGTTTTACTCTTCCCTCAAAGTTGGGGAATAGTACAATTATTCAAGACGAAAAAAGTTAAACGATCAATATATCGACCAAAATCAGTGGGGTCTTGCAGGGGAAAAAATTTAGTGTTATTTTCGTAGTCAATTCCAAATTTATTATTGGGATATTATCATTTTTATTCCCTTTGTTTTGACATTTTGTTCAGTTTATATCTTCTGTTTTTGTTATTATCAATATTTATTTTTATATTTAATATTTGTTACAAATTTATACTCTGACACTAATTTAGAGCAATTAATTTACCAAGATAATTTAATAAATTTATTATCGGATTAGGTTTTATATAGTTTATTTTCAATTTTTTAAACGGAAACTTGGTAAATTAACTGCTCTAAATTGGTGTCAGGGTATAAACTTGTAACAGATTTCAATTCTAAAGGTCAATGTTGATAATAACCAAAACATAAAGTATAATTTGAACAAAGTGTCAAAATACAGGGTATAAAAGTGATAATATCCCTTTATTATTTGTGCGCATAACAATTGTATGCTTTCAATATCTGACAATTTAGGCGCACGTACGCATCGAGAAACTATAGGCGCCTTAACATATACAAATTTCGCTATAAATATAATTCAAACTAATGCCGCAAGAGCTCTAGGAGCCTTTCATATATATATATATATATAGGGCACGAATCTAGTAGGTATTTTTTTTTTACCTATGCATAGGTATCAATTTGGCCAATGAAAATTTAATATGCACATTTTTTTATTGTAAAAAATAAGAGAAAGAAAGAGCATTAATGATGCACGTCTTTTCACGCACTTCATTATAGCCATTGGATCACAATTTAATGGTAATCCAACGGCTAAAAAAAAATACCTATTAGATTGGCAACCATATAAATATATATATATATATATATAGAGGTTATCAATTTAGGAGCCTTTCATATAGATATATATATATATATATATATTATATATTCTCAATTTAGTGGTTGGTTTTTTTTTACCTATTTATAGATAATTTTATTTTTTAATTTCTTTTCGGACAATTGGAATGAATAGGTGCAATATAGGGGCATGTCTCGTGACACTGTAAAAACTCAGATTTTAGGAGGGTAGGTTGGACATTTTACTAATTTCCGGATATAATAATGGAAGGATTAATTTGCAAAAATTTTGTGCAGAAAGATTAAATTGCAATTTTTGGGGAACAGAATTGATAGAGATTTGAAAATTTGGGAATTTATGTGCAATTTTTGAAAAATTACACTACCCCATAAAACAGAGCCACGTGACCCTGTTTCTTTTTCCCTCTCTCTCTTCTCTCTCTCCCTCCCATCGACCCTCTCTCCCTCGTCTCTCTCTGTCTCTCGACCGCGCACCACCATAGGGGAGCTGCCCTGCCTCTAGCCACTGCCCATCTGTAGAGACAATCGGCAGACCTCGCCAGCATCACGTTGAGCTTGTCGCCAACCACCAGAAGCTGCCGGAGAAGCCCACTGGAGTCGAAGAAGAGAAAGTGGCCGTGGAGGAGTTTTCGTCGCTGGCAACGATTCCGGCCACTGTTCGACCTCAAACCAGACTCGTTGAATTCGTCTCGTCGAGAAGAAGCTCAAGGTATATATATCTTAACCCATAATACCCGAATCAAAAGTTGTCATTTTTGGAATATTTTGAGCTTAAGTTGACTTTTTGATCTGGCCGTTGGATTGTGTTTTTGTTGTCATTTTTGGATTGTACTCAGAAAATGGGGAAATTTGATAAATATAAATATATATATATATATATATATATATATATTGCCTATGTTTGGTGACCGGTATGGAAATCGAGATCGGACGGTCGAGATTTATCTCGATTTACATGCCATCAGCTCGGTGTGAGCCCGGACCCGAATTAGATAAGTTATATGTCTAACCTAGTTATTTTGGGTGCTAGGAATTCAGTGGATAGGTCCGTTTGTGGATTTGAAGCTCCGGTTAGAAGTTGATTTTTCACAAGAGGACGATTGAGGGATTGAAATTGGTCTCCGACCTTCCGGGTGATCGTCAATAACACCTTGAAGATTCAATAATATGGTATCGCTATTCTTATGAGGTAGGGACTCAATTACCTCTGTTTTATATTGTTTTCGAATAAAACTTATTTTCTGTAATATATGAGAACAAATATGATTTCTAGACTATTTAAACATCCGTGATGGGAATTGATTGTATGATGTATACATATTGTATTGCTCTGGGAATTTTCTTAGTACAGGTTATTTTGAGTATAATAAAAATAGGGCCATTATGTTGCCAATTTTTCTATAAAAATCTAGTATATTGATTTTATTGAAAAACCCGATCATGATTATTTTCACACTTCAGTTCTTTGTTGCATGTGCCATAGGATCATACATGAGTATCGTGTTAGCATCGTGGGTTTACAGTGTGGCGCTGCGTGCCCCACCGTCGGTGTAGAGTCCATAAACCCATGCGGAGTTTTGTTACTTCTGATTACCTCCCCATTTGGCAGGTGTAGGCAATTCGGTTGTCCTTCCAAGTTTGGTAGGCGACACACGGGTGTCCCCTCCAGGTATGGGCTTAGGTGTCAGGCAGGCTGTTAGGCATACTTAGTATCATTATCCTGGGTTTCCACAGATGAGAGGATGAGAGCTCATGGGTATGGGTTGATTTGTGTCATGTGTATATGAATTGAATGGTTTTGATTACACTGCTTTATATATATATGGAATTTGGTTTGGATTATATATATATGTACGTTTTGGACTAAACTAACCATGCAGGAATTCTCCATCACTAAAATATTTTCGACCGTAGTAATTATTTTTCCTACTGGGCATTTTATGCTCACCCTCCCTACCTTCTTCCTCAGGTGATCTCCAATGCGACTTAGGAGATCAAAAGGAGTAAGAGGTCATCTCAACTGTAATTCGTTTCTTGGTAATGCTAGAAGCTTGTTGTTGGGATGTTTGGACTATTTAAGTTTTGTATTAGCATTGAACTAAGATTATTACACTCTATCTTTGTCTGTGAACTTATATATGTCATTCTGGTGTTTGATTTTTGGCATAGATGATGATGATACTTGGACTTATATTTGATTACGCGTTTTTAAATTATTATTCGGTCTATGTTTAATGGTGTATACGAACTGTGTGAGTGGTTCACGAGATGAAATTCTAATTATTTTATTTAAATGGACCGTTTTATAAAACTAGAACTTTTGAAACCTTTTAAATAAATCAAGGAATTTCTCATCTTTGTAAAATTTCACTTCTGCTACTAGCCCAGATTTTGGGTTGTGACACACACACTGCTTAAAGATTAAGTGATTCTTAATTATCAAAAGACATGACTATCAATCAGCAGACGCAAAATTTGGCTATAAATGTAATTTAAATTATCCAAATAACTACGTAGCTTTTTGATGTTCTAGAAATTCAATATATTTACTATTTCTGAATTTGTGGATGTGTTCTATCTTGGGGGTAATTTACCGTAAAGCCCAATTGCAAACATAACACCTTAACATTCTTAAGTACAGTAACCTTTAATTAAGTGGAACAAGTAACACCTTAACATCCTTAAGTAAAGTGACTCATTATACCTCAAGTCCATATTTACAATCTTAGTTATTTGCCTAGAGATTGTAACACCTTAACATCCTTAAGTACTGTTCTAGAGATTGTACATATGTTATGGATCCCAACCTTCAGCCACTTCTAGTGCCAAATGACAACGATATTGATGTGTTGAAGTCAAAAAGGAGGAAGAGATGAAGTGATATGTTCTATGATCTCTACACTTCAATGCAGTCTCAAAAAAAAAAAAAAAATTCCATAATATGCACCTAGATACAAAATATAAAACAGACAAGTACAGCTAAGTTTCTTTTCTTAAAATATTTTGAATTCCTATGTGGTTGATGCTGAAACTATTCTAGATCACATCCATGAGTAGCAAATTCTGTCATAAAATTGCGTAAATTAAAAGTCAAAAATTTCTAAATTATTCAAAAGTTGGGACTATTAAAGCTAGCATAGTTGATGAAAGTATCTACAGGTGCAACAAGAGAGATTCGTGGAAAAAAGGCTCGGAACATAAAGAATACAAGGTGCAGAAGTCCGTCCATGAAATAAAAACTGAGAAATTACGATGACTATCTTTCTTTCACGCTTTGTTTCAACAAATATCCATTTTTAATTTTTTTATAGTTAAATAACTAGGTATTTGTATTTTTACGCTCGATATATATATACTTATGAACCTGTTATTTTGATATAAATTATATACTGAATATATAGATTTATATACTGCATATATGATATTTTACACATAGTATATATATTCATGTCCCAATTATTTTGTTATAACATTTTAAAAATTTAAAATGGACATTTATTTAAAATGAGACTAAAATTCCCCCAAAAAAACTGGCATAGTAGATCTTGGATCAATAAACTTCAGCAAGGACCCACTTACTAGGCCATTGTCATGTTGATAACAGTAGTCTTGGACCAATGAGTATCTGGCGCAAGCAATGGAGAGGTCTCCATTAAAAGAGACCCAAACACTAATGTATGATGACTAAATTCAGTTTTTATGAATACATTAGTTTATCAGATGCCTCACAGAGAAAATTATTGAGTTCAAAAAAAAAAAAACATAGAAAGAGAAAAGAGAAAATAATGAGGAGAAATCACAAAATTCAGCACACACACACAGAAATTCTCCAACATTACATAAATGGGCGAGGGCAAGTTCGGGGAATCCTTGTTATACCCGCTAAAATCTAATCTAAAAAAAATTATTTTAAATCAAAATTTATGTCTACGTATATAACAATTACTTACGCAATGTGAAGAGAATTAAACATGTACTAAATTTATACAATTTTTTCTATTTTACTGAGATTATATATTTTAAGTATCATTAAAATATGATATGTCTAATTATAATAATACGGGCTCAAGACGGAGTATCATTCCACAACTTTGACTTAAACCTGACCTGGGTAAAAGAATTTCCTTTAGTCCACCGCGTTCTTTACGGGATGACAGTTTTATCCGTCGATCTGTTTACTCTCGGATATCCTCCCATAATAAGGTGATTATTAATTGAAAAACCCAGTTTAGGTAATGGAGTGGATATAGGTACAAGGGTATTCATCCCGCATGTAGGATCAACACCGGCCCCAATTAAATTAAACGAGGAGATATAGTATAATAAGAATTTTATTCCCAATTGATAAAAAATTCAATTTTAACCGTTAGACTTCAATTAAATGATTACGAAATTAAATGATATATATTAGAATTCGTTTGAATATAAAAATTATAACAATTAAATTGAAATCTAGTGGTCACAATTGATTTCTCTATCGATAAAGAATTAAAAAATATCCTTATTGTACTCATTCCCGTATATAATACATTAGGTATATGTATAATTTATATAAAATACTCACAACAAAAAAGAATATTTAATAATTAGAATTTATTATCCAAGTATTACTAATTTTAGTGTATGATATTTTTATTAGATTTTCTTATTTAAACTCATTTTTCTTTTTATTTTATCAAATTCGTCAAATTAACACTTTTTATTTTTTTAAAAGAATTTACTAGATATAAATACATGTTGGTATCCATCTACCTACGCACGGAATACCTGAACCCGTCCGGCCTTCTTAAGTATGAATTTGTTTTTTTCTCGCTATTATAGAACGAGATAGCAATACTCTGCCTCGTTGCAATTCCTATCCAAGATGGCAAAGAGAATAAAAGAGGAGGAAGAAAAACATAAAGTAAAATAGACAAAGAAGGGTAAATTTTTTCCACTATCATGTTAGACAAAAAATATGCACACATATATGTGTATATATATAAACAGAAAAAATAAAAATAAAAAACGAAAAGGTTGGGATTGTCGAATTCTAGTCGAACTCTTCTAAGTTTTAAGGGGGAATAAAAACAAAAACAAAGACAAAAACAGAAAAAGAGAAAAACTAAAATATGGGTCTGGAACATTGGTGACGTGGGAGAGCCAAAGTCAAGGGGAGAAAATCCCAAACGACAGTGACAGGACGGGTAGAGATCTTCCAATGTCTCAATAGAGAAAATTCAAAGCAGTAAAGAAACTAATTAAAAAAAAAAAAAAGAATAATAAGTAAAGAAAGAGGGAGACAGACTGGGAAGGAAAACAAACCCAAACCCAAACCCAAACCAGACTAAACTGTGGACTAGACAGACTATAGGGAACAAAGAGAGAGTGGGGTTACTGTCGTGGCACGTCTCTAGCTAGGTGGGTCGTCTAGTCTTTAACCAGCGGTTTTAGGAATATAACCAACCCAAAATAGAAACAAAATAAAATAAAAAATAAAGAAGAAGCCAGGCGAATGCGAATACTCCCCCTTAATATTCTTCCTTACTTTTCCCCGTTTGTGCTTTCTATATATATATATATATATATATAAACACCTCTCTATGTATATATGTCTTCTGTGAGATTTCTAGAGCTAAGGGTCGACTCTGGTTTTTAGGGTTTTTGAAATTTCAGTCTGTTGTTTTCCCCACTTCATGGTCAGAGCTAAAACGACGACATGAGGAAGAAGCTTGATACCCGTTTTCCAGCAGTAAGTAAACTCCCTTCTCTCTGCTTTTATGTATTTGCTTTAATGGGTAATTGGGTATTTTGGTTTCTGGGCTGTGAATGAGTGCAAGTGATAGAAAGCATGTCAAGGTTTTATTTTTTATTTTTTATTTTTTAAATCATCGTTGAGAGTCTCTTTCGGGTTTTTTGGGGTTATGTCTTATGAGGTTTGTAGAGGGGTGTATGGGGGTTAACTCTATCTGTTTTTATGCATAAAAGTATAACTTCCACATTGGGGAAGGGCTTTTGATTTGTTGGTAGTGTCAACTTCACTTCTAAGGCCATATGCACTGTAGTTTTGCGGCTTTCTTTAAACAGAGTCTACCTGTAATATTGACAAGTACAATCTTCTCCTGTGTGAGAAAACATATTGGGGTGCATTTTCACTGCCCACTTTCTGTTTTTTTTTTTTTTTTGATAAGTAAATGACAATAATAAAATGATAATAATCCAGAGAACCCTAATTGGCCTGCCAAACCTTGCAATGTTTGTACCTATGGTTATCTTATTCACCAAGTAGGAGAACTTGATAAATGAATTTGAATAACAGCCCATGTGACTTGACCGCTCAACTAGCCCCATAGGGTTGGCCACTTTTTAAGTTGCTTTTGTTTGGTAAAGAGATTCAACTCTTAAAGAAGGTTGCAATGTTTGTAACAATTTGATTGTGCTTGTTTTATGGTTTGGACTTTCTATTGCGTACTTTTTATCAGCAGTACACACACATAGTTTCAACTTACAACCGGTAACTTAGTAAGACCGCCATGTAAATTTTATTCTTGCTGCACCACCTGTCTCTTTCTCTGACTATTTGGTGGTTGTGTAAGTAGTTTATTGTGCAGCATAGATATAGGTATAAGCTGTAACAGATAAATGGTTATGAGCACTAAGTAAACATGGTGCACTTTTCTTGTTTGGTAATTTGCTTTAAGAGAACTTGTAGGAGTATTGGCTTTTAAACTTATACCATCTGATATTCTGTTTAACTGTAATAATTGGTTTCCGTATAGGAATTTTGGCTTGGACCTTTAAACATTCAATAGCTGGGTACCTTTTGTGACCTGATTTTCTTACCTTATGTTAGCATTGATGGGGATGAACAATCTGATGGTCTGCTTTTCACATTTTGTTGTTCACTTTGTCCTGTTGATTTGATTGAGCTTGGGGTCTAAAATTCAAGGGAGCTAATGGGGTGGACTTGTCATGATGATGGAATATTGTTTTTGGTTATGTTGTTTGGTATTTTAAGACTCTTCATAGATCACTCTCGCATGTTACTTTTTTATTATTTTTTTTTTCAAGTACGCAGGTTTATTAATGTAAACTTTTAGATTTCTCACTACATTGGGTTATCTTCTCTGTTTCTTTTGGGATATCTTTTCTGAAGTATCAGTCTTGTTAGGTTTCCCATTTAACAAAAAATTGTCCTGTTTGTGGAATGAAACTTGGAATTCGTGTCATTTTTCTGCTATTTTATGCGCAAGATAAGATTGATTGTTCTCTTATTTTATTTTCACCACCTTTCCGTATGTGTTCAACAAGTTCATCATGCATACTTTCGTTCATCTTTGCATCAATCTCTGTTAGTATGTTTGAACACATGCATGTGCTCACATTTTTGTGTCCTACTTGTAGCATCTACAAAGTTGCCTGATTTTGGCCCATTGAAACATTTGTTGTATTAATATCTCGAGATCATATAGGAGTTATCTTAGTTGCCAAAGACATAATTAGTCATCTTACTTTAGGTACAGGTTAGGGGGTTATATTTTTCAATCTCTCTTCTTCAGGAGGCAGTCAATCATTTATCTATATGGATAAGATCATATTTACTTACAACTCCTCTTCTGCATTGTAGAACCCACTCACTTCCATATGGTAGTTTCTGGCACCATCCACCATGTTTCGTGTGTTCTATGAGTCAAGTTTCCAGTAATTTGCACAGAAAATGTTTTAACAAATTTTTCTTTGTTCTGCTTTTTGCCCTCTCAAGATATGTTACCTTCTCACTTTATTTTATTTTATTTATTTTTTTGGTGGGGGGAACTGGTTTTCTTTCTGACTGCTTAATGCAAATTGGATATTTTTTTTCATAATTTCTCGTCCAAGAATAAGTGGTTATGCTAGTCTGGAAGTGAATCTTGTACTTTTATCATTTCTACTATCCATTGTTTTACTCCCGTGATGTTATAATCTTTTTACANATGTTGGAAAGATTGCTATGGCTGTGCCTCTTTTAGTTTGTAAGTATTGTTTAAATACATTATTCAGTTAAAAACTTTTTAGTTGCATTTTCATTTATCCTTTCAGAATCTTCACCTGTTGTTGTCAACCCCCCAATCTGTACTAAATATATTTTTTTCATACTATGCCATGCAGCTAAAGCTTTGGAACTATTTCTACAAGATCTTTGTGATCGGACATACGAGATAACTCTGAAGAGAGGAGCAAAGACAATGAATTCTCTGCATTTGTGAGTGAAATTTAATCTGACTAATTTTTTTTTGTCCAATATGATGTCTTCGAGGCATGAAAATGTAATTTTTGGGTGTTTTGTTAAGTTTGCACTCTTTCTTGCATTTGCCTGATCTGCTGACATGTTCATGTGCTATAAATTGGTTTTGATTATGCAGAAAACAGTGCGTGCACACGTTTAATGTTTTTGATTTCCTGAAGGACATCGTCAGTAAGGTTCCTGATTTGGGTGGGTCTGATACCGCCGGTGAGGATCGATCTGTTGCCAAGAGAAGGTTTGTGAAATGTAACTTTTATCTTTTTAGTAGTGGTCCAAGTGGCTAAGAAAGATATTTTTGTTTTTAAAAATGACTAACATTTCAAGTTCTTGTGTTTTTTCAGGAAAGTTAATGATGGTGAGGACAATGCTAGTGATGAGGAGTCCAAGAGGAGTAAACTGGTAATTTTTCAAACTGAAACACTGGTCGTCTTCCTCCTCCCCCATTCTCCCCCCCCCCCTTTTGACTCTTTGAAATCCAATGGCTTGTATACTTTTGATACTGCAAACCAAGTCAATCAGCAAACATAAATTGACTTGGAGTTTCTAGTCTGGATAAAATGGTGAGACACTAAATACTGAGAAAGCCATCCTTGTATATGCTTTGAATACATCAGTTTCTAAGGGTGCGTTTGGTATAGAATTTGAATCCTATTCTACAAATCCAGAAACAGCTTTCATGTAGAAAGTTGGAAGGATTTAGAAGGATCAAACATTTATCCTTTCAACTTTCTACATGAAAGCTGTTTTTGGATTTATACAATAGAATTCGAATCTTATACCAAACACGCCCTAAGTTTTCCTACGTTTTTGGGTTCTTAAATCCACTCCATTTATGCTTCCAAATTTGTATACTTTCCAAACTACTTCAGTCGGACCAATATCCCATCAGTTTTATTTTTTTTGCATTAAGTTACCCTCATTGGCCCTTGTACCTCTGCATAACTAACTTTTTCCTATTTATGTGACCGCTATTGGATGATTAACTGTTATATTATATATCTAATTAATTGCAGCATGAAGCTGGCAATCACAGTGCTGGCAGTGGCAGAGGAAGGGGTAGGGGCAGAGGGAGACCTCGTGGACGAGGTAGTCGAGTTATGGAGAGGGAGACAGCTGCACATCAAGACAAATTTGAAGATGATCCAGACATTTCCAAGTACAATGAGAATGATGATCACAACCTGGAAACTCTGGATGATAGGGCAGAGCCTGAAGGCCCCAAGGTGAATGTTGCAGGTGATAAAAATGCGGAAGGACCAATTCGAAACTTTGACTTGAATGTGGACTTGAATGAGAACGGGGACTTGACAACTCAGTCCACTCCTGCCCCTGTCCCTACCCCTACCCCTAACCCTCCCCCTCCCCCTGCTGGTTTGTCTGGAAAGACCATCCCTGAAATGAAGCATGAGGAATACCCGTACCCTCACCCTGGTTGGTCTTTGGCAGACGTGGAGAAAATGGCCATTGATCCCATACAACTCGCCAACTTAAATAGAAGGATGGATGAAGATGATGAAGATTATGACGAAGAAGGTTGACTGAACGCTGAGTACAGGTGCTGATGCTACTGGTGAACTCTCGTCTTATAGATATTAGTTCTTTTCTTTTGATGATTTAGTTAGGAAGATGTAGGATCGTATTAGTGAAAGTTAAAGAAGATGCAGGGGTGACATTGTTATGACTGAGGTTAGACAGTTTAGGACAAGGTAGATGAAGGAAAGAAGAAGATTGACTTTGACCAATTTAGTTAATCTTAGGACTAGATGAATCCTTTTGGTTTGGGTTTACCTGAAAGATTGTAGTATATTATGCTTTGTAACAAAGGAAAAGTTAGTAAAGAAACCACATTATTTGTTTTTGTTGGGGTTGCGAAATCGTTTGTGTGACTGGTTCTAATTTCCAGCAACAAATTTTACCTCTTTGGTGCTCAATGATACATCCGGATTATTACTTGTCTAGTTTCAGATATATTATTAGTCTCGCCGTACCAGATAGCAGTCGTGGCCACGGGATATCTATTGCATATTGTTCTAGGAATTATCTTAACTGTAAAGGCGATTATCTGAATCTATTCTAATGAAACCGAGAAGGAAAAGGTATGTTTGTCTCCCGCTGATTCAAGGCCGCTGGAGTTGAATCAGCTGCTGTAGTTGAACAGCTCGACAGTTTATCTTGGGGTTATTACCAGTACAGAAGAGTTTTGCATACAGACTTACGCAGATTCGTTTTGTTTATTTATTTAAGGATTGCCTTCTGAATGAATAGACGTGTCCAATTAGAGAGGTTAACCATAAATTTTACCGATGTTTACTAGAAAATAAAAAAAAAACAGTTTTATTACAGATGCCTGTCTTTTTCACTTCATTGTAATAATGTCTATTTTTTTTTTTTCATCTGATTGCTAAATGTCCGTTTATCAATATTAATTATTAAGAGTGTGTGTATATATATATATATATATATATATATATATATATCAGTATATCAATACGAGTATAACATACGCCAACAAGAAGTTACACTTTGTGTATATTTAACTCAAAATCATCAAGTCTATCATGGAATTGTAATCACAAGAACATTAGAGCACAATTTGATGTACATTGGCCACACCATTGCACTGAAGCAGCTAGAAAAGAGACTGTGCTGAAGAAAACCCGAAGTTATAACCGTTAGATGACATTCAGTCCATGCGACTGATGTAATGAGTCAAGATATTAGAATGTCTAAACTTGTAAGAAATCAATTAAGAATATGCCTGAAACTTGTTAGCTTATGTTTCTCAACACGAGGCATTAAATAGACTACTTGTTAATATGAACTACCTTTGAACATATTGTAGGGCTGTCCAGAATGCAGGAAAATGAAAAACTTCTGAATCACTGCAGAGGCATAAGTTTGACGCTTGTGAATTCTGCATCTTGCAAACGAATATTATCCAAGTTTAGTCCAACCTTTTCAGGAAACTTAAGCACATAATTTGGCACGTCGGAGTTTTGGCTCTTTAAGACCACTGACCAAACAACTCTTCTCCTATAAAATACCCCAAAAACCTTCTTCCTAAACCCACCTCCAACCCTTTCTTAGTGCCGTGAGCTGCAAACAACTACTGATAGTAACTCTCGGAAACAATGTTGTTTAGACAAGATATCTTGTGGCTTTAAGTTATCCTTTCACTAGGACCCTCCACCCTTATAAATGGGCTCAGCAGGAATCTCTCTCTCTCTCTCTCTCTCTCTCTCGCACACACTTTAAATTCAATAATCCTGTAGCAGGTAATAAGTCCAAAACCCAAATTTACATACCAAGTGATGTGACATACGTCAACTCGTTAACTCATAATTTGCACAACTCGATGTGTAATAAATAATATTTAATGATAGTGTTCAAATTAAACAATGACAAACCAGTCGATAAAAGAGAAAATTGACATTAGACTTGTTTCTTATAAGATATGGAATGCGGATGACAGTCCATTTATTTTCGTTCCGTACATAATAACAACGTTCTCCATAATTTGATTCCAGTATCGAAATGTGCATTAATTTGAACTCGAGAGAAAATTAGGCGTAAGTTTAGCAGGGTGCTACTCTAACACGGTAGTAGAATCTTATTCACGTCTATATAAAGAGAAATTTCATTAAATATTCTTCAAATGAGAGCTATTTATAATCATATGGTTGTCCCAATAAAATTTCAAAAAATATAATTAGACCTCCTAAAAAAATTTAATTATCCTCGAAATTTAGACATAGTTTTTTTTTTTTTTTGATTTTTTCTGGTTCTTCCATTTCTCTTTTTTTATGTTTCCTCTTAATCTTCAGTTTTCTTTCAATTAAATAATTTTCTTTATAATCAAAGTTTAAAAAAATGTAATGAGTATAGTTTAAAATAATTGGTATTTGAATTTCGAGATGTTCTGTGATTGATCTGTATTAAAAATAAAATTTGGATCAATTTCTATGAATTTTTGAAAATTTAGATTAGTTGTCCCAATAAACATTGAAACTTTTCGATGACATTCGATGTCATTTCGATGAAGTATGTTTTTATAATGAAATCTGAAAAATTGAGTGTAATCATCAAAATAGTATCGAAATAATATCGAATTTCATCAGATTCCATTATAAAAACACACTTCATTGAAATATAATCAAAATAACATTGCATTATCATCAAAATGCATTGAATTTTATCAAAATTAATCGAATTTCATCAAATTCGATTATAAAAACAAGCTTCATTGAAATGCTATTGAAATAATATTAAATTATTATCAAAATTCATCAAATTTTACCAAATTCCATTATAAAAATACACTTCATTAAAATGGCATCGAAATAGCATCAAATTATCATCGAATTCCATCGAAATTTATCGAATTTCATCGAATTTCGTCAGATTCTATTATAAAAACATACGTCGTTGAAATGTGATTGGAATAGCATTAAATTTCATCGAAATTAATCGAATTTCATTAAATTCTATTATAAAAACACGCTTCATTGAAATACTATCGAAATAGTATCGAATTATCATTGAAACACATCGAATTCCATCGAATTTTACCAGAGTCCATTATAAAAACACACTTCATTGAAATGTCATCGAAATAGCATCGAATTTCATCAAATTCTATTATTAAAATACACTTCATTGAAATAGCATCAAATGGTCATCGAAATGCATCAAAATTCATCGAATTTCATTAGATTCCTTAATAAAAACACATTTTATCGAAATGGCATTGAAATATATCGAAATTTTTAATATTTGTCAGGGTCATTAGTCCAAATTTTCAGAAAATTCTTATAAATTTTATTTTTAATGCAAAATTCACAACAAAACATTTCAAAACTCAACTACAAACTATTTTCAATTATGCCCACAATATTTAAACATAAAAATTTTTTCATCGTTGACGAGAGAGATGACAGCGAAAGAGAGCGAGAACTCAATGTTCGACTGAGTGAGAGAGAAAACGCAAAGGAACTTCAATAGTGAATGGAGGAGTAAAAGAGAATAATTGAACGAGTGAGCGAAAGAGAGTAACTGCCGAAGATTGTTCTTTTTTTTTTCTTTTGATTTTTTTTTTCTAAACCAAATATCTAAAACAATGCTTTTTGAATAATTAGTGGAAAAGTCAGGTATTTGTAAATAGTTTTTATTTAGAGCATATTTAATGAAATTTATCCGTATAAACGGTGGTATCCATTGCCCACTGAACCTGAGACATTCATTCTCCTATTGAAAACCTTGTCAAACCATATGATGTTATCCATAGCTAAAACACATGTTCTTGGCTTAAATTTTCAAAGTATTATTCTCGGTCACAATAGCATTACATAGTTTTTTCTAGTATCGTTATCAGAAATTTTTTTTTTTTGTATCGTTATCAGAAATATGTTCGACATTACATAGTTTTTTTTTAGTATCGTTATCAGTAAAATGTTCGACATAGCAGATATTGACAAAATTCCAAATAGAAAGAAAAGGGGTTACGAAAAATATTTCAAAACTGAAACCAACTGACGAAGTCCAATACTGACTTCCAATTCACGGATGGCAAATTGATTAACGTAAAAAAAAAACCTAATTATTACCGTTTTCCATAAAAATTTAACCAAATACTAACATGGAGACCGTCAACCAGATTGTTTTACAGCATTTTTCAATTCAATCTGGCAACAGACTATCGATCAGATCAAAAGGAGAAGGTAGTGTCTGTCAAAGAGTCTGTTGGCAATTCTCTTTCCAAGAATAGAAGCTCGTGAAAATTTTATTAAAATTAAAAAAAAAAAAGAATGAAAAAAATCTCGCAAGAACTTTTGATATTTATGATATATAAAAATAAAAATAAAAAAGAACTTGTAAGAAATTTTCAACAAGAGGTATGCCAACATCGATTGTACTATTATTCATAGTTTAACAAAGTCGATACATAGAGTAAGAACAGTTAACCACGTGTTCTACATAATATTAGAATAAATATAACCACGTGTTCTACATAATATTAGAATAAATATAACCACGTGTTCTACATAATATTAGAATAAATATAAGGTTTGAGAACAATTTGGCTCCATTAATCTGCATGGAACATACTTTTTGTTATGATGTTCTCAAGACTTCAACCAAGCATACCAATTTATACAAAACAACCCCAGTCACCTGAAATTCAGAGGACAAAATCATCAGTATAATAGCAACGAGAATGAGTTCATAATTTACCAATCATATTGAATCAAAGCAAAGCCCTCAAATTTAAAAAACATCATGGAATCAGATGAGTCATTCAAATGTTCAAGGCAGAAAAAAGTGCATATTACACTCAAAATCATCAAGCCTATCACGAAATTGTAATCACAAGAACATTTCATAACCATCTTTGTGTACATTTGCCACAGCATTGCACCAACGCAGTTACTAATAGAAAAGAGACGATCCACAAAGAAAACCAAGTTTTAACAGTTAGCCTATGGTTGGTCCATGCCACTGACGAAATAACTCTCAAGACATTAGAATGTCTGAACTTGTTATCTTGTGGTGTTCAACACAAGGTGACAAATGGACTACTTACTAATATAAACTATCATACAACATACTGTAGGACCCTCCAGCATGCAGAAAATTTTTTAAAAAAAAATCTATAATCATAATTCAAGCACAAGTTTGATGTTGTGAGGTCTGCATGTCGCAAATGATCAATGCCCACGGTTGCCTCTTTAAGACAACTGACCAAACGAAACAAATTAACTCGTATAAAGTACCCCAAATTCCCACCTATAACCCTCTTTTAGTGCCATCTCTCTAAACAACAAGTGATAATAACTCTCAAAATAACGTTTAGAAGAGATTTCTTTTGGCTCTAAGCTGTGAGCTATCCCTACACTAGGACCCTCGCACCCATTTTAAATTCAGTAACACGGCAGGAACAAAGTCCAATCCCAAATTTTACATACCAAATGATGTGACAGATATTAAATCAAAATTTGAACAACACAATGTGTAGTAAATAACATTAATGAGATAATTCAAATGCACGACGACAAAACCAGTTT
The DNA here is from genome assembly GCA_002914805.1 of Parasponia andersonii. Taxonomy (NCBI): domain Eukaryota; kingdom Viridiplantae; phylum Streptophyta; class Magnoliopsida; order Rosales; family Cannabaceae; genus Trema; species Trema andersonii. The sequence continues at coordinate 595,218 of JXTB01000030.1, forward strand.
CGTAAAAAAAGAAAACTGAAATTAGACTTTGTTTCTTGAACTCAAATAGAGGAAAATTAGCTTCGTGGTAATAGTTTAGCAGAGTTCTGCTCTACAATGGTATTAGATTAGTCACATCAACAATCGGAAATTATCCATTATCCACCGATTTCTAATGTCTGAACCAGTCATCCTCCTATAGAAAACACTCGTTTAACCATTAAATGGTAATCATAGGTAAAACACATCTTCATTCTTGGCTCAAATTTCTCAAACCATTATACTCATTATCACACGATCATACATAATGAACCAAATACTTACGTGGAAACCATTATTGAAGCAATTATTAAAGCAAAAATATTACCAACCCAAAAAAAAAAAAACAAAAAGGAAATTAAAAATAAATAAATAAACGCATGATGACAATAAACTTGACATTATACAATATAGAAAATATGTGTATAAAACAGAGATATGACGTTTAAGTAGGTTTTACCATGGGCGAGCATCAAGCGGTGGAGCCAGAAGGGGCATCGCCAACAAGTTTGAAGTCCTGGACCTCCTTGAAGTTCAACCATGGCTTCTCCCAAACCTTGGTCTCGTAAACCTTCTTCTCAGACCCATTCAGAGCCTCCAAAGTTATGTAGTACACAGTACCAGCAACCACCTGCTCTTTCGTATTCACTACCTTCACAAATTGCAGAACCGAATTCTGCACAAACCCACAAAGTTCGATCGATCCATCATCATTCGATCTCCACTTAATTCAAAATTCAAAAATAAAATTAAAAAACAAAACTAGAAAACCGTTTTCCGGACTTAAGAATCTGAAAACCCATTTTTGGTTCAAAGAATTCGGAAAATTGAAATCGAAACGAAACGAACCTGTTTCTTGTTATGGTCATCGACAGCGAAACGAGCAAGGTTTTCGATCTCGAGGCTGTTCTGGTTTCCTTGCACTTCTCTGATTCCACCCACTGTTGCCATTTTTCCTCTTCTGCAAGTTCGATTTTCTCTTTCTTTTTTTTCCCTGCTTTCTTCCCAAATTTTCTAGGTTTTATTCTGTATTCTCACACACGTAAATATATATATATATATATATATATATCTCTCTCTCTCTCTATATATATAGCACAGTTTTTTATATTTTCATGAAAATTTATTATTTATATTTTTTTAATAAAAATAAAAAAATAATATTAATGTACGTTTTATATATTTTATTATAATCCTTGAATTAATTTTAAATCTGTTAAATAAAATTATGAATACATAAATTTTAAAAATAAATCCTGATAATTTATATATATTTATCATTTAGAAAATTAAATAAATAAATGGTGGTGAGTGTTATCAGATATAACGAACTATGTTTGAGTTTTTTGCAACTACCAGCATGTTCACTCGAGTGTGACGTGGCATGTTTGGATTTGCGCTTAGGTAGTCAACGAAGGCATTTTCAGAGAAATACGTTGGATTATCCCACAGGATAGAACTTGCTCCCGCTCCTTTGTTCACTTTTATCTTTTTTTTTTTTCCTTGATGCTTAAATTATTTTTATCGTTTTTTAAATTGTTATTATAAGTTGCTTAAGTGCGAAGAGTATGAGCGGTCAGTCAAGGGTACGAGGGTGGGCCCTGAATTTACTCTTCAGGAAAATATAATGAAGGGTGGGCCTCACGACTCTCACCCCATTAAAAATGGGATTGAATATTCAGCCGAGGATGAGCATACGTTTCGAATTTTTTCAATGAGATTAGATCGTGGATGGCGTTTCGATTTTTGAATGACATAGATGACAAACGTAGAATAATCTTATGACACAATAATGCGTCAATATATTATTCAGTCCTTCTAATTAATAAATTAGATTCTATTTAAATTTTATTTCGAGTCTAATTATAATAATCCATCACAAATTAACCGATCATATAATGTTGAACATCATTCGTCGAACAAATGTTCTATGCGTCAAAGAAGAATAAAGTAAAGAGAAGGGAAAAAAATATATATTTATTAGTAAAATTTGTTTAATAAATTAAACTCAAATTGTTACGATCTAAAATCCGGGCTAGTGACAGAAGAGAAATTTCACAAAGGTGGAAAATTTCTTGATTTATTTGAAAAGTGCCAAAAGTTCTAATTTTTATAAAAACGGTCCTTTAAAATAAAATAGTCAGAATTCCATCCCGTGAACCACTCCCACAGTTCTTATACACCATTAAACATAGACTGAATAATAATTAAAAATTATAAAGTCACATAAAAGCCCAAACATCACCATCATCCACAATAAAAGTAAAATACCAGAATGGCATACATAAGTTCGCGGACAAAATAGAAAGCAGTAATCTTGATTCAATGCTAATACAAAACCCAAATAGTCTAAAGACTACGACAACAAACCCCTAGCATTACCAAAAGACGAATTGCAATCCAGATGACCTCTTACTTCTCTTGATCACTAAGATCGCACTAGATACCACCTGAGGAAAAAGGTAAGGGGGGTGAGCATAAAATGTCCAGTAGGAAAAACAATTACCTCGATTGAAAACATTTTAGTGATGAGGAATTCATGTATGGTTAGTTTAGTCCAAAACATATATATATATATATAATCCAAACCATGGTTAGTTTAGTCCAAAACATATATATATATAATCCAAACCGGAAATCCATATATATAGATATAAAACAGTGTAATCAAAATCATCCAATTCATATGCACATGACACAAATCAACCCATACCCATGAGCTCTCATCCTCTTATCTGTGGAAACCTAGGATAATGGTACTAAGTATGCCTAACAACCTGTCTGATACCTAAGCCCATACCCAGAGGGAACACCCGTGTGTCGCCTACCAAACCTGGAGGGGCAACCGAATTGTCTATGCCTGCCAAATTGGGAGGTAATCAGAAGTAACGAAACCCTGCGCAAGTTTACGAACTTTCGCTGACGATGGGGCATGCAGCGCCACACTGTAAACCCACGATGCTAACACGGTGTTCATGTATGATCCTATGACACGTGCAATACAAAACTGAAGTGTGAAAATAATCATGCTTTGGTTTTTCGGTAAAATCAGCATACTAGGTTTTTATAGAAAAACGGGCAACATAACGACTCTATTTTTAATATACCCAAAATAACCTGCACTCAAAAAATTCCCAGAGCAATATAGTATATATCTCATACAACCAATTCTCATCACAGATATTCGAGAAACTAAAAATCACATTTGTTCTCATATGTTGCAGAAAATAAGTTTTATTCAAAAACGATATAAAACAGAGGTAATTGAGTCCCTACCTCGCTCGAATAGTAATACCACGCTATCGAATCCTTAAAGTGTCGTTGACGATCGCCCGGAGGGTCGAGAACTAATTCCAAGTCCTCGATCGTCCTCTTGCGAGAAACCAACTTCTCACCGGCGCTTCAATTCCACAAACGGTCCTCTTCGCTGAATTCCTAGCACCCAAAATAGCTAGATTAGATATATAACTTGTCCAATTCGGGTCCAGGCCCACACCAGGGTGGTGGCTTGCAAAACGAGGCAAATCTCGACCGTCCGATCTCGATTTCCATGCCGATCACCAAACATAGGCAATATATATATATATATATCAAACTTCTCCATTTTCCGAGTACATTCCAAAAATGATAACAAAAATATAATCCAACGGCCGGATCAAAAAGTCAAACTTAAACTCAAAATATCCAAAAATGGCAATTTTCAATCCGGGAAAAATAGGGTTGAGATATATATATCTTGATGATCCTTGAGACGAGACGAATCTAACGGGACCGGTTGGAGGTCGAATGGTGGCCGAAATCGTTGTCGGTGACGAAAAAACCGAAATGGTGACTTGGAGGATTTCCGGCATTGCAGGCGAAGGCAGCGGCTGGCAAGGGGCAGCGGCTGGCAAGGGGCAGCGGAGCTTCGGCACAGTCTAGCGAGTCGACGCCAGTCGGTGGCGTGGGCGGACGATGGCCGAAGCGGCTCTTGCGGCGGCTCCTGCTTCTTCTGGCCGAGAAACGCAGAGAGAGAGAGAGAGAGAGAGAGAGAGAGAGAGAGAGAGAGAGAGAACGAGGGAGAAGAGAGAGAATAGAGAGAAAAGAAAAGGACAAGGCACG